>LS051186.1:46060-60631 GCA_900241095.1 Acartia tonsa | reverse complement strand
TCTAAGCATAATTTAAGGCTGCAGGAATATTTGTGTAAATTATAAAGCAATTATGCGGTATACTTAGGGCATAACTGCTCAGCTAAATTTATGGCATATAGGTTCTATTACGAGTTATAGCTTTTAGATAAATAATACATATAAAAAAATTTGTTTTTAGAAATTTGAATGTTTTCAAAAACTAAGTATTAAAATTTGATGAATTTATAGCAAAAAATTATCATTTGACAAAAAAATATCACTATTTTCAATGATCAAAATAAAATCACCTGCAACTTAATGAACAAAGCATGTTGTAATTGTTATCAACACAAAAAAATATTATAAAGTTTTTAAAAATTTATTATCTACTTTATTTAAGGAATAAGTTAAAATTTCTCTAGGCGACGAAGCAGCGTGTAGTACCTAATTAAAAATGGCGTCATACAATACAAATGGTCAGTATACAATGTAATTGACCGATGGTAAAATGTATACTGGCCTATCATTGGTCATTTGTATCGCATGACGTCATTTTTTATGAGGCACTATAAGATGCTTCCCAGGCGACACATTCCTGATTTGCCAAAGTCTAATGAGAGCTTGAAACGGACAGACGGAATGCACAAAGTCAAGAGTAACTGTGCTACAATTAAAGAATTCATATTGAATTGTAAATGTATGGACATTGTAGATTTAAATTGTGAAATGAAAGGTAACCAAATCTAAAATTTGCACTAGAAGTCTTATCAAATGTTGTGTTTATTTAAAACAGTCAATATCATATAAATTTTTTTTTTGTCTGGAGTTTACTATTTTACTATTTAATAACTACTAAACCGCGATGGACCTTTAAGATATCTGTAATTCATACAAAAGTAAATATGAGAATATAATTAATCTGAGGTAACTATTTTGCCTGGAGATTATCCACCAGTCTAAATCACAAAAAAAATTATTGTCGGCCATCGTATTAGTGTACTCTAATATGCAGTTACACTTAATAATAAAGAAAATTATAGCATTGTTAAAATGCTATGTTAATTTTGACCAAGAAAGAAAGAATTAAAATGATGATGACAACATTTTTTGTAAAATTGCAGCCATATCATATAAAATTTCTCATTTGCACAAGTGTAATCCCCAGGTTGAAAATGTATATGTACATTTAATATTCCAGGTTTAAAATAGATACATTTAATGTTCCAGGTGTTTCAATATTTTCATTTCATATCATAAATTACATTGTTTGACGATTTATATGATTAACATTTAATTACTTATTAAGGCATTATTGTTGTACCAAAATTTACTCTTAAAACAAATGCAAAAATTAACAACAATAATATGTTATTTTTGGTCTTTTGTAGTTTTGTTTCTGTTAAAATTATAATATTTTTTTAAGGACGAACGAAATTTTCCAAATCATACTAATTTAACAATTGCCATGATTTAATCACTTAACAACTAATCTATTTAGCAATCCTTAAAATGATCCTACCTAAGGAATAAGTTAAAAGACCTCTTGGGAGATTATCCCCAACCTTTTTTATTAAGATAAGCCAGAAACGTGGGTAGATCGCAACCCAATATTAAAATTGATGTGTTCAATTGACAAATTGACAAATTGTTTCTATAACTCGTATAACACCCAAAAGCCCGCCTTATTTATCAAGTTAGTTCTTTAATGGAATTGTTATCATAAGGAATAAAAATAATTTTAAAAATCTAAAATGTATTTTCTTTCTTTAAAATGTTATTCCGCCATGCCATTTGCCATTTTATTAACCACTTTATACACAATAAGTTATATATATTTATATATATGTATTTGTGTTACATGCAATATATTCAGAAGCCTCAGAAATCAAAATATGTACATGTATTCATATTTGTACTTTATTTATATAATCCTTTATATTGCACTTTATTTCTGCAATTATATTTGTTCCTGTACTTTTATTCTTGAAATGATTTGCATTTTAACATTGTTGGTAAAAAATATGGAACGGCTTAGTATAATATACACTAGCGGATACGCCCCTAGAATTCGATAACCCAATTTTTCCCCAAAATAGTTATAAACCTTCCCAGGACCTATAAAAAGCTAACCTGTAAAGGAGAACCACACCGGTTCTGCGGTTAGCGAGATCCTTCGGTACAAATATACAAACAAACAAACAGACAGGCATCTTGTAACTTTATTATTATAATATACTTATACTGGCAACTGCGCCACCAACCTCTAGCCGCCCTTTATTCGAAAAGGTAGAGATTTCCTTTAAAATATTTTAAATCTGAAAAGAGAATAGCCTAAAATTATCACAGGAATCATACCTTAAAAAGAGAACTCAATCGGTTCAGTAGTTATTGAGATCATAAGCTTCAGACAAAAAAATCTACTACTTTATATAATAGAATTATCAAATCCCTAGAATTTTAATGATATTTAAAACCCACTAAACAAATTAGCCATAAATTTTTTTTGGTATTTTTGATTATTTTTAGTCAGGTTAAGACCGGTAAAAAGTTTTGTCATTGTTTTGGAAACAATATTAATTTTATTCTTTTTTAAGTGAAAGAATATATGGGTATCGCATCGTATTTTATGTAGAATATCATTGCATTTATTTCTGAAATGTTTTCATGGAAATAAAACATCTATAATTCAGTACGACAAATAAACTGGTTTTAATCCAGCGACATTAATCAGAATAAAAGTCTCACTGGAAATAATCATATCTGATTTATACTCAAATATTATAAAATTAACCCAAATTTGGATTAAAAATATTTTTAAAAATGTATTTTGCAAACAAGTTTATGATTTGTGCTTCAAGTGTTCATTACTTTCTCAGCTGCAAAAATTTGTATGTGCCAAACCATTTCAATTCTTATCCTGTCCTCAATTTTTGTGTTTTCAAAAAGTGGCCAAAATGTTATGTGCTTAACTGTCCATATTTTATTTAATATTTTGAATGTAATATGAGCAAATGGATGATCATTGAAAAAAGTTAATTTCTGAAATTTTTTTAAAAAAATTATAGTTTAATAGGAAAAATAATACTTTGCCTTCATGGCGTGCATACTTTTGTGTTACTATATGGGATTTGATGGGAGAGGGGGTAATGTGGGTTGAAAATGGGAAAAAAGGAGAGAGAAAGGATATGAAATTAAGAGGAAGAGTTGAATGAAGGGGATTAAACAAACTGAAAGACGATATAAATCAGGAGATGCACATTCAATGAATATTGTGTGTGTTTGCACACTTCACACAAACACATATGCACACCTTACACTAAAACACACACACACTCAAACATACACACACACGCCAAAACACTCCAAACACTTGCACACAGAATCAAAATATTTTCATTTATTCAAGCTTTGAATTAAGACACTGTGTAAAATCAAAATAAACCAAAAAGTAACATTATAGCATTGATTTAATAGAATCTTTTTCCTGTATCATTATTTTACCCGAACATTCAGAACTTGCATTTTACCTGTTCTTTTTGTTATATTTGCAAAAAAAAGTTGTTTCAGCACATGGTAGGAGTCGAGCATTCCTTACAAAACAACAAAATAAAACACATTGATGATATAAAAAAAGGCTTTACAACCTCATAATTTAGAAGATGCTTCACCTGTAGCTTATAACATTTAACCGAAATAGGCATGATAATACTTATGTATCTAGGGTAATGCTATTTTTTTGTTGTTGAAAGTTTGTACGACCATAATTTGAATTTGTGTGCATGATATAGTGTGAGAGTGGAATATAAATAGGTAGAAAGAAAAGGACAGGTGTGCACAGGACAGTTAGATGCTTGAATGGATTGTTGTGTAATTGGGCATATGACAGTGCAGGCTGTGCATCCGGGCGCTGGCTGGATAAATTGATTAAAAAGAAACCAAATTGGACTAAGGTTTTTTGTGAAAAAGTTTAAGCTTTACTTTAAATACACTATCATGATATCTTATAATAGTTTTTTAATGGCTGAAAAAGTACCGACATTTCTGGAATAATAATTACAGCAAAATTATGGTCAGTTTTAAGCAATACTGTTTCATCTAATTCAGTCCAATGTTAACATTATTACTTATGTCCTATTTTGATATAATAACAGCACAAGTTTTAATGAAAAAATTTCTAATGATTATTTACTTTATTTCATATTTAATTTAGTCTATGAGTATCATGTCTTTTGGTTGGACTAAATTATTTTAATCTAACAAATATTATTATAGTTGGTTGAAAATTGTCCAAATTGACAAACTTTGTTTCAACATTGTTGTTAGTGTCAAAATATCTCTAATTCAAATATTAACTTTAACTTTGATATAAATATTTTTGGGAATAGTCCCTTTCATGGCAACGCCTCTTAAGTGGCGATTCGTCGTATTTTCAAAATGGCTTGTTATAGGTTATTTAGGTTAGGTTTGGTTATATTGGGTTAGGTGATTGCCCCACAGGGTTAGGCTATTGGCCCTGCAGGGTTAGAGCCCCCCGCAGGGGCTAGCAATAGGAGAAAAGCTGCTGTGAAAAATACGAAGAATCGCCCCTTAAGGTGCGTTGTCACGAAAGGGACTGTACCCAAATTTTTTAAAAAGGAATTAACATAACCTTTAAAAATTTTGACTTAAAAAAGGAGTTGGCTGGCAGAAGATTTTGTAATATTTTCTTGACAAAAAAAGCCTAAAACCTGTTCGGTTTCAATAAAAACTGTAAGTTATCTTTAGATTTTTAGAGATTTTACAGTAAAAGTTAGTTGAAGTGATGTTTTGGGGGTTATAGCTCCCTCAGGGTTGAAAAATCCTTTTGAAGTAGGGAAGGGGAACTTTACTGTTATAGCGATTATATCAAATAGATATTATGAAAATAACTCGTATCGTGATTGATTTAACTCCTTAAAAAGCTTTGCTGCTATCCTACTTAATCATCCTTGTTTAAATATTTTTCTTCCCTCTTCTTTTTTTTATTTATTTTATTTGTATCTAATTGTAAGACTACAGGTATAATGAAAGTAATAATTGAAAGGGAATATTAAGAATAGTTTTAATCAATGCAGCAAAACAATACATATTTTTCAACAATATTACAACATATTTTTAGTACAGCAACTACTTTATATAGAGTACTTGTCTGTATGTTTCTACGTTACTCTGACCGAGTGAAAGTTCAAAAATATCTTTTTAGTAGCAAAGCTTCTCTATAATTTAAAATGTCTGTCCGCCCGCCAGTCCGTCATTCTTTAATGCTAAGGGGAAAACGAGATATATTTGGCAACTATTTAAGATTAAATTGACGACTCTTAGAATTAAGGAGCATATTTAAGATTATAACATCCAACGCCGACTGCTTTTCAGTCGCTTTTAACTTTTTTAAACTCTTAAAATTAAGTATACTTTAACTTTAGTTTAATTTTGTAGAATAACATCGTATCCCCTCGTCACATATATTATATCCAACCCCATTTGAATATAAAATAAAATTCATGAAAAACCTGTGAAGCAGATTAAGCCACTGTTTAGGGTTTTAGGGGAGGCTTTGCTATCTGAAAAGAAAAAAAAACTGGTCCAATAAATATGATTTCTTTTGTTATTACAAATTCAACTTTTACTTTTCCCCGTGTAAAAGGCTCGCATTGTTTGTAAAGTCAGATAGGTCTAGACCCAGTTTTATTTGCCTCCAGGGTGGGAGAGGGCAATGTCGGGTAAATTTATATAGAATAATTACTAACCTCTGTTATTTACAAGCATAATATACAATTAAAAACTGCAAGGAAGATTAATTTACCGTCCATTATCCTATCCTTATTTTCCTGATTTGTCTTACTTCTTTCAAAATAAACAATACAAATTTAAGATTTATACACCAATCACAAAAGCGAAGCTTCTCTAAAAATAATAGATTGATTTAAGTCTAATCCAATCTTCTTAATAAGACAGGTAGTCGATGTTTATGTATTCCTTGTGTGGAAAATAGGCCTAACTATAAGGGAGAGTGGGGACATTAGAGTGTTTATTACACTAGCCCCCAAAGTTTTTTTGTTGGCTTAACAACTTTGGGGACTTTTATAAAATTTTGATTGGTGGTCTGGTAAGTTGAGTGTCTAAACGTTTCAACCAGTAATTGTAACCTACAGAAGGGGTAATTTTGTGTATCATCATTGGGGATGTATACCATTTATCGGCTGTCTTAACTTTTAGATCGCTGTCTAACTACAAAGATTTCAAATAAATCTTTAAATCCTAATCAAACTATTTTTATGTGTTAAGAATTTAGCTTTACTTTCATGATTTACACTTTAGTTTATGTTACATACACTTTACACTTTTTTGTTGGTAAATACTTTTAAAAAAGGATGTTCTTGCCTAATGATATGTGCTGCTTCTTTCTATAGTTCTCTTTTGTTTTGAAGTGGGTGAACCATTTGTTTTCCAAGGTTACACACAATCTTTCACACTTTCCTATAATAATATCCACTTCATTTCAAATGACCATACACAAAATATAGATTGTAAAAAACCTTTTCGGATCTTTGGGTAAAAGTGAAAATAGAACTGTTTTTTCTTAGCCAGTTTAGAAAGGTAAAAACATTTATTATTTGTATTTAATGAAAATTCTTTTTTTTAAATGTGAAATACTAAGAATCATAAAATTTTGAAAGATAATAAATTTTACTATTGGAAATATTTCTAATTTTCTCATGCATCAAGACCATTTTACTTCAATTTTTTCAGTATAGTTAAAAAAATTTAAGCAGTTTGTTTATAAATTCGAGGCAAAATAGATTATTCAAGATTACTTTTAAAGACCGTGACTAATGGTCATGATGGCCCTAACCAAATTTAGTAGGAAACTAGATACACTACATGGATAAAGACCTGAAATATTGGAGCTGGGACCATTCATAAATATAGGTTAGGTTAGACAATACTATCCTATGAGCATGAATGACAAGTTAAAGATTATTACAAACATCTCATATAAAAAAAAATTAGGACTACTTCTTTCATATCTAGTTCAATTAAGACTATGATTACTTTTTCGTGAACACTATTTGTTTATGCCGCCTGTCTGTTTGTATGTCTTTCCATTTCTATGTCCATCTCAGTAAGTTAACAAAATACTCTAATATATAAAAAGGATGTAAAATACAGTTTTAGATTGTCTAAATGAACGTAATCAATATAGGACACTACGGACGTTCGCCGTCTGTCCGGCTGTACGTCAGTCCGTCCAAAAAACTCTGACTTGGCTATAACTACGGTTCTTTTATAGTCATTAAATTTAAGACTAATCAATCTAGGACAATAGGTTTGGCTGTCTTAACACGAAAGTACAGTAGGTAGTCTTTTTTTAGTTCAAATGTGCATCAGTTTTCATGAAAATTAATGTTGTTTTTTAAAAAAATTTATACCGTCACAATTGCAAATTTACCTATAGACAGCTATCTCTAATATTATTCATTCAAACGCTTCATGTAATATGCCTAATTAAAGGTTATAATATGCATTTACAAACGTTTTGATAATACGTACGTTTTGTACGTATCTCTTTCATATATAATTCCAGCTGTAAAACAGTAAATAATCAAGCTATATACACAGTTAAACCTATCTTTTTAGATAGAAATACGTATATATTGGATAATATGATATAATATAAGTTGTAACTATGTAGTAAATATTTGTATAATAATAATCTTTAGTAAATAAATGTAAGAACAATTAATCAAATGTTTGATAATATTGTGAGTCAAACTTTAGTTGTCCACTTGCCAAACAAAAACTATATTGATTAGGGATCTGCAGCCGCAATGCAACTCCCGCCAACAAACCGCCATAAAATCTTTAAAATTATTTATTCATTAATAATCAATTAGATTTTGTACCCTTTAATTTGAATGCTGCAAGTATTTGAGCTGCAAAACGGACAGCTGGTTGGCGGCTGTCATGCCTTAGATTATTAGTATCATGGATTCAGGGGATATTATCTTTATCTATCAACCAAGGAAGTAAAAATTATATTGATATATTCATTTGAAGATATCATATTTTGTAAGTGTATTAAATTAATCTTTAAAAGATAGGAGCTCACATAAATATATCTATGCAAAAAGCAGCTTTATATATAATACAAAGTAGAACGATGTCTGTCTGTCCGTCTTTTTGTCCGTCTGTCTGTCCTTCTGTAGCTTAAGATCTCAGTAACTACTGAACCGATTGAGTATAGCTACTGGTCCTATGATGGTTTTATGCTTAGCCCCTAGAGGCTAGGGGCGAAGCCGCTAGTTCTATTATATAAATTACTAAGGTTTTTTGTTTAAAGATAAGATTTCAATAACACAAGGTTACTCGGTGGTTTTAGGCAATTATAGGTTTAATTCTTTGGATGGTTTTAGGCTGTTTTTTTGTTACCTAACTCTTAAAATACAGAGCCTCCTAAATGCTAGGTGATCAGCTGCTAGTAAATTTATAAATAAGAAATATTAAATTATAAACTAATATAAAATATTAAAATTATTAAAACTCTAGAAACTATGGAGTGGAAAGAAGGAAATTGGATGGAAAAACAAAGTTTTTATTCAATATGTTTTCATCTCTGTCTACATAAATTCTCATTTAGAAATCTACATTACAGTTTTCTAGTTCTTTCTTCTTTAAAAACTTAAAATCAGGAATAATATAATTTTTTCTTGTGTTATAGTTTTATATTGGTAATTGAAACTCATCAAATCCCCCTCCCCCCATTTTCTATACATTGTAGATATGCATACGCCTTTTAAATCTAACTGGCATAAAGCTATTTTACACTGTAGGCATACATCATATACCAATGAAAATACCATAAAGCCTAAGAACGAGCCAAGCCTTTTCATACTTCTTAATGTACAACAGAAAAAGAAAATTTCTATTGATACATATTATTATTATATTAATGTCTAAATTAAACGTGGTGTACTTTCATAGTTAATGATTAAATATACACTTTTATATTTTTACATATTTTAAATAACTATCCTATATGGAAAGTGGTATTTTAAACCCCACTGTTTTCTAGAAGTTTAAACAAAAATTCTTAATAAATCAAAATTACTAAAATATAAGATGCTTTGTGTACTTACATTTCAAGACTTGATTATAGGGATGCCTCGCTTATATCATTGAACCTATGGCCTGAGGAATCCAATCTGTTTAAAATGGACATACCGACTTTCTTGTATTGATTATAGTGTTGCTATGCTATCTAAGTTGTATTTATTAGAGGAATTATGATACAAATCTTTAAATGATTCTTGTATTGATTATAGAATTGCTTTCTAAATAGTACTAAACTTCTAGAGGAATCATACGAAGTTTGAAATGATTCTAACAATTTTAACAGAGCCATCCTTTACGGATGGGCAGACTTATTTTTTTTTAATTATAACAACCAAGAAGCGTTGTTTACAATTATTAAAAAGATAGACTCACATAAACCATGATCCTACCTACCCTTTGTATAATATGATATTGTTTTTTCAGGTGTGCTCAAGGGGGAGGGTGGTATCTCTTGATGGTTTGGCTTGGTTTCTGGATCCATGGCCTGTTCCGCCACACATAGTAAAGGTAAGTCTTTATATTAAAAAGCTACTCTATCAATCAATTTGCCTGTCAGATTCACTATGCAGGAATTGTAATCTAATTAAAAGCTATGTAGATTGATTACAAAGCAAATTAAATAATCAGACTTAATTGAGGAAATTTTAATGAAGAAGCAGCTTGACCTTATGATAGTGTTTGATTAATCTTATAGTGTAACGGAAGCTGATAAAGATCTATCTGGGGAGGGAGGGGACATTGGGCTATTTGTTTATTCCAGTAGTCCCCAAAGTTTGATAAAAACATTTTCTTGTTCGTTGGCTTAACAACTTTGGGGACTTTTATTGAATTTTGATTGGATGGTTTTTTAAGTTGAGTGTCCAAATATTTCAACCTCAAATTGTAATTTACATAAGAGGTAATTTTGTGTCACATCATTGGGGATGTACATTGTACATCAATTTTTCGGCTATTGTCTTATCTCATTAGAACCCTGAGTTTAAAGATAAAGATACTCTGATTTACATAACAATTGCTTAATATTTTTCTAAATCTCCTTCTTTTTTTAAATATGTTTTTTGGGTGTTTTAGCAATTTGTAATTTTTTTTGAGGTGGGGAGGAAGGATTGTTTGATGGTGGGAGGGGAGGGGGGTGACACTAGTTACTCAAATCTTTGGTAACCAATTTTACTGACCATAAATTCATTTCTATGCCAAGACATGTTTTCTGTTATCAAAGGAAATCCTTTTTTTTTCTATTATTTGTTTATTATTTATTGTTTAGCATATAAAAGATGCGGACATATGCTTCAGTAATGTTCTGTGAGGATAATATACAACAAGTATATTATAATCATAAGTATTGCAGCAATAACCAACTAATTACAATTTAAAATTTGAAATATGATAGTGAATAATAGTACAGTAATGATACTGCAAATTTTATGATAAATTCAGTAATTTTCATCCGAGAATTATTGATGGTCAATATTTTATTTATTACCTCTCTACCGCAAGCGTGTTTTTTGTGTTCATTAAACTTTGGTCTGTTAGATTAAGATTTAATTCGCATATTTTTAGTAGGACGGACACATGCTATTTCTAGAATAGCTTTGTCACTAAAAATATAACAACAATTGTGTTTATTATTTTGTAAAGAGTATTGATAATAGTTATAAGTCATGCAAGCTAACTGATTATTTATCATAGACATTAGTCTTTTATACTTTTACAGACTCAAATCTTTTCCTGTTATGAATAATGAAGATAAACTTTACATAAGTGAAAAATTTATGAATGCAAAATAAAATTTAAAGTGATTATGTGTATCTGTTATTAAAAGGTTATAATTACATATTATAAGAATGTATGTCAAAATATCTAAAAAGTCATCATATTTACAAGGGACATTCGGACTTTCTAGTAACTCCTTATGAGTTGCTACGCTTTCTAGTGTATGCCAAATAGTTACCGAATCTCCTTTAAATGTTTGAATCAACTTTTCTAAATTAACGACCTTCTAATCAGGGCTCGGCAGCTGCGCGCCAGCCGCTTATAAGTCCTAGGTAAATTAACCGTTTATATTTTTAAAAAATCAGCTGGAAGTCTAAACCTGGCCCAAATATGGCAATCCCTGTTTTCAAAGCATCCAAACGAGTTTTAATTTTAGGCTTATTCGCGGCTGCCAAGCCATGCTTCTTATAATGAAAGCCTATTGTTATATTCTTTTGTTTAGGTTCCGGCCAAGGGTCATCGCACGGCTCTGGACTAATAGTTGGTCCGAACGCTTGGCTTCAACGCAAAGTTCACCTGAGACCTCAACACAGAGGCGTTCACCTGGTTACTGAGGAAATACTCAGAGGGGTGAGTCTTTTTTTACCCGGTAGACTTATTTTATGGGTTTATGATGACAAAATGGGATGGAATTAAGGTGATCATGGCTGACACATTATCCACATGCTGCCGTTCAAATGACATCATTGATATTAATCATATTGACTTCATATTAAGGGTGGTCGTCAAAACGTTATGTTAATTAACTTATTTTAACATACTTTTCATCGTATAATAAATATAAAAAAAATTTGACATTAAAATAAAACTTTTAAAGTTTTATAAAATATTTTCTTTTTATAAAAAAAGTAAGGCTGGAGCCTATCAACATTTAAAATGTGATGAATTTAATCAAAGATTGGATGTTTACGCTTGGCCAGACACCACACAAATATTTATACAGATATGGACGGAGTGAAATGGTCGCACTAGGTTTTTTTTCATGATAAAACATTTATATAATCAAATTTTATTTTGTGTAACGCATATTTTATAATTTGGGTTGTACTTGTAAGTACAACCGTCTGACAAACAATCACTCTAAAATAGTCAAAGTATACTTCTTTTTTTTTTTTTTTACAAAAAGACAGATTATTTAAAATAAACTATGAGTATGTTGATTACTGAATATGGACTAAAACCTTCCATATATATAGCTGACACGTTGTTGGCTTGTTGTTGCTGCGCTACTGATGGATACAAATGATTACGTTATCCATACTAAATTGTTAGAAGTCAGTGAGGAAGGGGACATTGGGCTGTTCATTACACTTGTTCCCAAAGTCTTAAAATAACCTTTTCTTATTCGTTGGCGTAACAACCTTGAGGACTTTTATTGAGTTTTGATTGATTGGTTCATTTTGTTGAGTGTCTAAAAGTTTCAACCACTAATTGTAATAAACAGAATGGGTAATTATGTGTATCATGAATGGGGATGTACAATGTACATAAATCTATCGGCTATAGATTTCTGGTTAGAAGCAAAATACAAAAAATATATTTGGAAGACCATTTTTTTTATCCGCCAATATGAAAATTATTGTGACTTGTCTTCGTAGGTCGCATTAGATCACAAATATAATATCAGCATCACAATCTACAAATTAATACTGCTCACACACAGACACACACACACAAATAAACCCATACACAGACAAGATCACACACACACACACAGACTTAATTAAATAACTTTGTCACAAAAAAAATATTTTTTGTGATGCTCACAGATATTCTTGTTGAAAAGTGAATTATAGAATGTAGCTTAAAACCTGCCATAGAATAAAAGCTTTAGATATAGACATTTAAGAGGTCTTATGCAAAAAATATTTGGGTATACAAACGTTAATTATCTAACTTTTTCCTATAACAATAAACCCACAATTTAGTATCTCTATACAGAAGGGGTTATAAGATGACAAAGATAAGATGTTGTTGCTCTTGTTAACTTCTTGTCTGTCCGTCAGTCCTCAACGCCATAGGGAAAATGTACTTTTCTCGGCTGCTAATTGACTTATACTACTTAATTTTCCCTTACCAATGTGCTACTGGTATATAAGTTACTTAGTCCGTCATTCTGTAAATAATTCTTTTAAAGCGTTGGAAATCTATGTATTTTTACAGAGGACATCAAGCTTATTTAGGTATTTTTCGGTTTTTATGAATGATAGATAGTTAAAATTTTCTATTTAAATTCTGCTGACAGTCTTAAAATAACTTTTTCTGTCTGTCAAAGGGAATTATTTATATTTTTAAACTTTGCTACTGTATTTTGTCAATTTTGATTAATAAATAAACTAAAATGTTCTATTGGAATGTAGAAGGCCCAAAAAGATTGTTACTTAAATTTTAACTTCTAAATCCAACACCTTTTTTAAAAATTATATCAAAATAAAACATAAAATCTGCTTATTTTGTTGTGACTTTCAATATTCATTTTATACCAAACAATGAACATTTTTAAAATCTTTGTGTTCTCTTTGCATTTTTTTTACAACTTTTGTGCTTCCAATATTTCTCAATTTTAGTGCCCTAATATTTCCTCCATTTTATAGTGACACCGCACAATTGATGTAAAATAGAATGGGTGATAATAATGCATTGCATATATTTGATAAGGATTAAAATGTGGCGTCCAGAATTGCGGAGGATTATGTTCTGGTGCTTGCCTGTGTACCTGAACCTGCATCTACACACACACACACACTTTTAGAAATGGGTTGCAAAACGGATATTTTGTCATGATATATTTTCAATAGATTTTGCACATCTCAATCTTACATACCCGCTAACTTGTCCACATTACTTGTTAATGGCTTAGGTTAGGTTAAGTAAAGACCACTAGACATGTTTTATGTGGCAAACGGAAAATTATCCAGTAAGGGCACCTCTATAAAAGATATCTATAAAGCTTTCCTGAAAAGTACACCGAATTCGGACCAGTATTTTCGGAGATCATAAGCTACAGACAAAAATAAAGGTTGCAGTACAAACTAATTTTGACTAGAGACTGTACAAAATTTGTATATTACATATATATACTTCTATGCGTATTTATAGAGAATTAACACCCTAAAGGCAAACATTTCAGTCTGAAATAGCTTTGCTAAAATATTACGTGGATTTTTATTTAAAATATGGAGCATTAAAGACATACTTCTATTTTTTTTTATTGAAACAAGTTTATCTTGACATTTAAACTTTAAAAATCATATATTAGTGTAGTTTGAATTAGAACATTTTTTATAACCAAAACTGTAACTAAGAAGACTAAACATATCTCATAAATCTGTCAATTCCTTCTAGTGTCTCGATGGATAAAAACGCATGAGACCTAAATTGAAGTATCAACTATTTACATAGATGTAATATTTGTCCTTTATTTGTTGATAGACTGCCGTACATATTCTAAATACAGAAAAGCTTTTTTAAAACATATGTATTAAGTTTTTAGTGCATTTAATAGTGTTCAATGTAAAATTTATATCTAGGGTGTAAAAGGTGTTTAATGCGATTTAGCCCCAAGGCATACTTACAACAAGGATGAAAACATCCATAAAAGCGAAGCACTGAAACGGTAGGACAAACTGACATTAACACCTGTATAGTGTCTGAACTGAATAATCAGAATATAAAAGTATAAGAGTCGACGCAAAATTGTATGTA
>LS051186.1:32210-45960 GCA_900241095.1 Acartia tonsa | reverse complement strand
TGAGGACAGTATTCAAAGGAAGGCAGCAAAAAAAGCCCCATAAATGTTTCATAGCAAGAAATATTCTACTATTCAACTATTTAAAAGAAACACTAAAAGAAACTCAACATGCAGGGATCTAAAGGGATAAGGCAATGGCCGATAAATTAATGTACATCACAGATGATGATACACAAAATTACCCCTTCTGTAGATAAAAAATTGTGGTTGAAACGTTTGAACACTCAAAGTTGTTAAGCCAATGAATAAGAAAAAGTTATTCTAAAACTTTTGGGACTAGTGTAATAAACAGCTCATTGTCCCCTCTCTCTCTCTCTCTCTGCTCAACATGTCATACGTTTAAAAGAAAATTTCAGCTTTTTCAACGTAGCATATTTAGCCTTAAATATATCCTATCATATAAAGTGTAAGTTTTTTTGTCTGTAGCTTAAGATTTGAATAACTATCAAACTGATTTTACATTTTATGGAATCTTCAAATTGGTCCTCGGATGGTTAAAGGCTATTTGATTTTTAGAAAGCTCTACAAAGTATCCGAATAAATGAGCCGTGTGACGTCATGAAAATGAGGGGTCAGAGGTTAAAAGGAAACCTCTTAAAAGAGATGGATATATTGACGTCACATGGCTAATTTTTTCGAACACTTTGTAGAGCTTCAGAAACTTTACTACTTTATATACTAGGATTATATTTGATGTATAAGTTTAGTTTCATTGTCAGGGTGTCTAAGTTTATTTTATTTTATTTGCAAAAATTACACTGAAAGTATTTATAAAAAATGAATTTAAAACAGCAGGGTAAAATAACAATATTTTTGTTATCTTTGTGGAGTAAGAAAACACTTTAGACTTAAAAGAACAAGGATGACAACATCCATAAAACATAGCTCAATAAGTAAGTTATAAATGAGAGGAAAGAAAATTTAAATTTAAGAAACTAAATATGATTAAGAAGTATAAAAAGATTTAAAATTGCTTAAAAATCTCAATATTTGAAATAGACGTATTAACTTTATGATATTGATTTTATATTTAAATAACTATTTAATGTATCTGTTACAGACGTACGGACGTGAACACCATAATGTTAGAAAAGCGTTGCATTGAAAATTAGGATATTTTATTCTTCATTTTGAATTTAAAATTTTTTCTTTTGAAGCCTAAATTGTGCTTTTGATCATTGCATAATGTTTAATAGTAGAACAGCTACTATCTATTACCTTCGATTTTAAGTGATCAATTTGAGATGCAATATTCTAACGACTACTTGTGCATATTAGGTTAAGTAACATCCAACAGAAAACAACCCTTTGATTGCACGACTTTTGTCTAAAAAGTCCTAACTGTGAACCTGGCTGTTCTTGTTTTTTAGTTATCTTTTATGACAATTATGTTATTTGGGGAGTAGTTGATCAAATTCTGTAAAAAAAAGCTTAAAAGCTTATCTGAAACGTTTTACAATGCTTATGGGGCTAACAGACAGACAAACAAACATTCTGTTTTATAAGTGTATAGATAAATATTCTAGCAGTACTTGTGTTTAGGTAAACAAAATTAGCTTTGATTAGTAGTTCACAAGTGGATGCTTTACCAGAGATTTAAAGGGATAAGACTATGGCCGATAAATTAATGTACATCCCAAATATTGTTACACAAAGTTACCCCTTCATTAGATTACAATTAGTGGTTGAAACGTTTATACAATCAACTTAATGAACCAATCATAGTTCAATAAAGTCTCCAACGAATAAGAAAACTTTTGGGACTGGTGTAATAAACAGCCCAATGGCCCCTCCCTCCCTGGGCTGCTTTAAATTATTTCAGGAAAACACCAAAACAAGTTTTTAGAAAAATAGCATTAAATATATCATATCTCAAATTAGTTGAATGTTTATAGAGGAACAAAGTGACTCAAAAAACAGCCATGTGACGTTATAAAAGTGAGGGAGATAATAGGAGACATGGGAAAGAAAAACCCTTAATGCCTATCTATGAAACATTAGGTCATATATTTATAGGGACTTTTTGAAGTGGCAGGTGTTAAGCTGTTATTATAATTAAATAAACTACTATAGTTTTATATTAATTACATTTGATCTAGATAGGCATTTCCAACTTGCAGAAAAGTTTAAGGCAAAATTAATTCTATGTAGTAGATACCAAAAATATTTCAAAATATTCAAAATATTAGGAAGCAGTTTATTGTCTAGTCAAACAATACAAATGACCAATGAGAGGCCAGGATAAAATTTACCATTGGTCAATTACAATGTATACTGGCCTATCAATGGTCATTTGTATTGTGTGACGTCATTTTTTATTAGAAACTAAAATTTTTTTACATATAAAGCTGCTTTCTCATAGAGTAGAATAATATTGATTTTTTTGCTAGATTGTGGCAACTGTTAGTTCTTTGATAGGGGTATGAAATTAGGTTTGTAAACAAATGAAGCTTTGTTTTACAAAATTATAAATTACAAAGTAGGAAAGAACAATAGAAGATATAATTTTCACCATGAACTCAAATTAAAAGAATCTAATATTAGTCAACATGTTCTTTTATTGCCCAGTGAACTTATTTGGTTCTTTATTTTTGAGAATTGTTAATAGGTCACGGCAATTTTGTTTTAAATTTAGCCCCCATTCAAAAATTATTATTTTTAAAAAAAAATCTGGATCGTATATTGAAGGTCTGTAACTGTAAAGGATAAAACAGTAAAAAGGACTGTATTTTTAAATTATTGCATTTAGAATATTAAATATTAATAAAAAATTCTAGTTTTTTATTATAACTTGTACCGTTTCGCCTTTAGAGGAATGTATGTATCCTTACATAAAAGTAACAAGATTTCTATCTATGTGTCTGTACCTTAAGATCTCATTAAATACTGGACAAATATAATTCTCCTTTACAGCGAAGCTTCTTATAGGAATGTTTATGCCTTTTTTAAGGGAGGGTACCTCTACACTTCGAAGAAAATCACTCCAGAATAACTTCCCTTTTTTTCTTTTTCTACAAAAGAAAAGGACAGCAGTATTCCAATATTCTATCGATGTCACAGGATTGTCTGTATTTGAATATATTTCCTATAAAAAAAAGGATTTTATTATTTCAATTTTAGAACTTAAAAACTATCAATGTCAGAGGATAGATATCTACATATAATAGAAAAAGGACTGTATTATTCTAATTTTAGAACTTCAACACTATCGATGTCGGAGGATTGTCTGTATTTGAATGTGAAAAAGGACTGTATTATTCTAATTTTAGAATTTCAACACTATCCATGTCAGAGGATTATAACAGAAAAAATTACTGTATTATTCTAATTTTAGAATTCTAACACTATCGATGTCAGAGGATAGATATCTACATATAATGGAAAAAGGACTGTATTATTCTAATTTTAGAGCTTCCACATTATCAATGTCAAAAGGACTGTTTTATTTCATTTTTTAAACTTCCACATTATCGATATAAAAAGGACTGTTTTATTTCATTTTTAGAACTTCATCACTTTCGATGTCACAGGATTGTCTGTATTTGAATGTGAAAAAGGACTGTATTATTCTAATTTTAGAACTTCAACACTCTCGATGTCAGAGGATTGTCTGTATTTGAATGTGTATACACCAGCTGGGACAGGTAATTTTTTGTCTCAGCATCGCTTTGAGACCGGTTGATTAGAACCGGTCGTTCGCCATACTGAAAATTTATGTATAGCATCTTATTATATCCAGTTTTCTATATCAAAAGCACAACAAACTTGTTGTAAGAGTAAAAATAACAAAGTTTTGTTTGATTATCAAATGTTGTTCTTGAGTCAAACTGCTTGTGTATTATATTTAGACGTACTATTTGTTTTTATGTTGTTACTCAATACCAGGACGTCTCGAGTCGGCCATGTTTGTTTGTTAATATTTCTTAGGATGCCGGAAGAATGTTTTTTTAGCAAATAAAAGGTGTAAAATACGTAATAGGTTTGATGAGCTACAAAAACTGATTAAGATTTCACTGAAAATTTATTTAAAAACTGCGTTTTTCATTATTGATTAAAAAAAATTAAATCTTATCAATTGGTCCATCACTTATATATTATATTCCTCCCTATTATTTATAAATAAAATTGTTATGACTTTTTATTAGAAAATATAAAAATAAAACATAGCCTTCAATACCAAAAAGAATTTATCTCTTTATCCCTTGTTTAAACAATTATTTGTAATGAAGTCTCTACTATGTTTCATTAAAACAGAGATAAGACAACCATTGTTAATCTTTTCCCTACTCCCAAATCCTGAATTATTATTCTGATTTTATACAATTTAATTGTTGATATTTTTTACTATTCTATTAGCTTTGTTAATTTTAACCCTAAACTGGGATGTTGTCATTTTTACCGGCAGAATTAAAGCTTAATGTTATTTTTTTTGCCAAACATTTGCTAAAAATACAGCTATACATAACTCTTGTCATCCTTGTTTCCTAAAATCGTAGGTGATGAGAATATGCCCCCCGGTCCCTCCTTTTACCAAAAAAGGCTCCACATTTCCAGCAGTCATATTGTCAAATTGTAACCACCATTAGACAAATAAAAGCCGTAAAAAGAGTAATTAACAAATCCTATTACACCAAATTAACAACTTTAATTTTCTCAACAGTCAAGTTTTATTACAACTATGCCTTCTAGCCACACGTGTATAAGATTGAATGCCACCCCCCCCCCTTCCACCTTTTTATTTAATTTTAGAATTACCAAGGATGACAACATCCATAAAAGCGAAGCACTGAAATGGTAGGACAAACAGTCAGAACTGAATAATCAGAATATAAATGTATAAAATTCGAAGCAAAATTGAAAGTAAATTTTATCACATAAAAATTTGTTGTTAGAAAAGTAGAAAATCAACATGTTTAAATTGGACGTACGGAAATTCTGGTAACGATTATAGAGTTGCTACGCTTTCTAAACCGTACCTAACTACTACATGAATCATCATGCAAAGTTTAAAATCGATAGGACAATTCTAACATGCCTAAATTAACGAATAAAAGCTATATATCTCGGACGGACGTATGGAAGGACCGACCCTAATTATAGAAAAGCTTCGCTTTTAAAAATGTATATAGAATGCGTGGATATTGTGACAGGAGATTTTTTTCTCGCCAATTTAGGTTGCTTAAATAGTCCTCAGTCAGTTTTTTTGTCATATAGTTCCTCCATGGTTAGGAAAGAGGATGGGGTAAATTAACAAGGGGGGGGTAGATTGTATATTAGCCAGCTAGGAGAAACATTTTACCAGGTTATGCAAGAACATCTTACAGAAACAGATAAAATGATTACATATAAAAAATTTTTAAGAATTTTTTTTTCTTCAAATTTTCCCTTTTAATGCAACCATTATTCTATCACCTGTCCGAACCCGATTCGTCTCCCATGAATTAAAATTTGTTCTGAACCGCTATGAAAACAAACATATCGTATTGTAATTGGCACGGGCTTTTTTTTATCATAACGAGATGAATTTTATGAAACTAAAATTTAATTTACAACCACATGATAATTGTCATGGATTAATAATATTTTAATGTTGATTTTTAAAAAAATGTTATTTTGGTCATTTTTCTCAATTTTGCTATTTTGGAGCACAATCATGCTTAAATGTTATTTTTATATCAACCTTTATGAATAATATAATATTAAAAATGTGGTTCTATGGACTCTTTTAGTACATTTTTATTCAGAGTTTTGTAATCAATACGAAATTTATGTTTAGCAAAATAAAAATAGGTAATCAAGATATAATCATTTGAATTAAGATCTGACAATATTTAGGTGCAGCTTCTTTACAATTCAATTATTATTGACAATATTTAATATCAATTTTCCTTAGTTAATTATCAAGTTATTAGATATTATTGAATCACTACAAGAGGCAAAATGAATCGAAATGGTGGCAAAAATAAAAATCTATTGTATTAAAAATTTTAAATCATTATTTTTCAAATATGGATATTGTCAACCTTGTTTTATAACAGCAACCTTGATGAATCCTCAGCCATGTTTATCTGCAGAGTTTTTGTTTGTGTTTAGTTTTGATGGTGAACAACTTACATCATCATGGTCATACACAATAGATTTTATATATTTTAAGACACATTTTTACAAAATGTACCTAATATGGAGGAAGGGAGGGGCCTTTGTGCTTTTTATTACACTAGTCCCCAAAGTTTTATAATAAGGTTTCCTAAATTGTTGGCTTAACAACTTTGTGGACTCTGAATTGAATTTTGATAGGTTGGTGCAATAAGTTGAGTGTCCAAAGTTTTTAACCATTAATTGTAATGTACAGAATGTGTATTTTTGTATATCATCATTGGGGATGTACATCAATTTACCGACCATTATCCTATCCCTTTAGATCCCTGTTTATTATGGTTATCAAATCCTTAAATTTTGCATTCTAAAAGGTAAATAATAAGTTAATTACTTTTGTAACAAAGTGTTACCTTACCTTCAATCAATAATGTTAGGGGTTTTCCCCCTAGTTGGGGTAAAGGTTTTTATGGGAGGGGTAATATCTAATATATTTTGAAAAATTTTTTTAACCATACCTCTTTGACATATCTGCTTTAACAGGTCTTATTTTAGATATTCCATTAGTTTTCTTTTCTATATATGCTCCTCTAGTTAACTTAAATCTATTACTTTTCTCACTTTAAGAAGAACATGTCTTTGTTCTTTCTGCCATTATGTCATTATGACACAAGCCTAAAACATTCATGATTTTTAACAGCGTAGCTACAAAAAGATTTGAGTCTGTATCTGTACATGACATGCAACTATATATAACCATGTAACCACCAACCAACCTCAGTTACAATTATATGATTTGTATCCAGGTAACCAACCAACCAACCTGAGCTACAACTATATGATTGTATCCAGGTAACCACCAACCAACCTGAGTTACAACTATATGATTGTATTCAGGTAACCATCAACCAACCTGAGTTACAACTTTATGATTGTAACCAGGTAACCACCAACCAACTGTATAACTATACAGATACATATACATATTTATACAGGGTAACACACATAAATTGTCTAATTTTATAAAACAGGAATAAAGGCATCTAATCCAAATCCTTAACACACAGCTGTCTGAGGATTTTGAAAACCCTGGAGGCTGTGACCATTTCTTATAACTTTACCATGGAAGATCCTAACATTGATTCAAAGGTCAGACAAGTAAAACTTTAAATGCTTTTATTTATATTTATAAATGAACCATCAAAACACCCTACTACTGTGGAAAAGAACCCTGTTTCTATCCCTTCTATTCCTGCGGGTTTTGGTCCCTTTGGGATATTATTCCTATGGAACTGAAATTCACCTTACCTATAATAATATATATAAAAAGTTTGTTTAGTAGGCGATATAAGGAAATGTCCCAGTTTTTCATTATTTCTCATTAAATTGGACAATTTTATATGAAGCACCCTGTTTATATAAATATATATATCCAGAGGGAAGGGTACCATCATAGTTCGGGAGGTGGTTGGAGGAATAGTTATACTATATTATATTCCGCATTTTCCTTACACTACGCCATCATGGGGATACAAAGTGGCAACTTCAGGGGTCCGCAGGGAGACTAAATCAAGGAATGGGGGGTTAGGTTAGAAAAAAAGAGGATTCTTCCCCTCCCCCCGCCCCTGAGGGAGAATACTCTCCTGTATAAGTTTAGTGTTGCTGGGCAGGCACACCACTCACCCACTACCAGGCACCCATACACACAATGCAGTAATCCTAGATTTGCATGAAATATATACTATCAAGGGGAATACGGACATTTAGTAATTGGACTTTAATTCTATTCATTACAAAATGCTTTATTATACTTGAGAGTAGAATCATGTCTGGATTGTGAGAGTTGGGAGGGAAGGGGGGAGAAAGGTTAAGCTCTGCGCCCAATTATTATCATTAGCATAATGTCAAAATTATACTGAACTGACTAATTCTTTGGGATATAAAAAATATTTTTTAAGATATATTTTTTTAGAATTTGCAAAGGTAACTTTACTATTGATTTGACTTTAGAGACTTAAGGGTAAAGAATAACCTGTAATGTCATGATCTAATCTGTCATGAAAAAAAAAATTTCATTTAAAAGATAAAAACTTCGGTTTGTTGTCAGATAGGTGTTACTTGATTTGATGCCTTGAGCTTTAGAGTAATTTGAATGGATAAATTGATGTAGAAAGAATCACTTCTATAATTTAAATTATCGGTTGAAAAATTTTTACTGGTACTACTGGTTTGTACACCCAAATCAAGATTAAACAGAATTAATTAAACTTTTAAAATTAAATTGGGTATGACTGAGAAATATATATTGGTATATTTATACTACCATCTCCAAAAAATTCAAGTTTTAGTATAAAGTACTAAAAACTGGTGGTATAGTAATTAAATATATGAGAAGCCTAAATGATATTCTTACAACATTAGCATAATATGTATAATATGGTATTCTTAATGTCTCATAATTTCTATATTCTCTGCACATACAAATAAGCTCTGGATGAATAATTACATTAATTTTAAAGCAACATTAATGCTCTATATATACATATGATATGCAACATAATATTATACATTTATACATAGAGCTGCTGCAACATTTATATGCAAATACATATTTTTAATATAAACAAGGACAATAACAACCATTCTAGATAAAGAAAGAACGACACGAAATTCTTTAGTAATATGGATGTGCGATAAAGAGTTGTCACCAACCCATTGACACTTCGAAGCTTTCCTAAGTGATCAGTAACTGATAATTTAGTTTTCTATCTATTTTATCTATCTAAAAGATGTGACTTTTAAAGTCTTACTAGTGTACAACTGGTCACCTAAAGTACTATTTGGTTTCAGGTATGACCGTTGAGGTTGTAACTTACTCCTGTTTTCACAATTTTAATTTAGAGACTTCAGTTCAAGCTATTTTCTTTAATTTCAACCACGATAAACTTCATATTTGTGAAAAAAATTTAATGAATATCTATTTTTCAGCTGCCTGAGCTATCCCAGTTTGCAGTTGGTCTGATGCACATCCAGCTACTTCACACATCTGCCAGCCTCGCAATCAACGAGAACTGGGATCCTGACGTCAGGTAAAGTGATTTTAAGGATTGTGTCAAAAGTGTTTTTTCTTTGTAGTAGCACTTTAACCCACGACTGTAGCGTTACGCTTAGTGCATCTACTCATTGGGGATTATGAATTTATATCTTGGCCCAAACCTCGTCATAAATAAAGACATTGAACGTTTCCTAACTGCTGCTATGTCAGGTGCGCGATATAAATAGTTAGATTCAAGGAAATTATTTTGTCTTAAACAGGCGCAATTTATTACTTTGAACAATAGGGACTTCTGGGCAAAAGTCGAACAATCAAATGTTTAGACCTAATATAAAGGTTTGGGCTTACGTTGTTATTCATTGTCCCCAAAGTTATTAATCAGATTTAATTGCAGTATACCTTAAGTAAGTTTGAATGGGGTAAAGAAATGAAAGGCATCTGATAACAATGGATTTACTATTACTTGGATCTTACACCAGATTATGTACTCTAATAAAACGAAATTTGTAGCGGGCTAAAATACTCCCTCATTCCTCTCCCATCTCTTCTACTGGATAAACGAAATGACCAATAAATGGTGAAATAGCAACCTAAATTAGCAACAATTTTCCCCTAGCATAATATCAAAGTACATTCTACACCCATTCAGATAACGTTGTCTGGTTTCAAAATACTGAAGTTCACTTGTTGATAATTTCTAAATAAATATTTACCTTTCGTAACAAGTTCATGATACATCCAAATACTTATCATATACCCTATATAAATTGTTATATCTTATGTGAATTTAATCATGAAAAGAGATCAAACTTTTCACGGATGATATACTCCTTATAATATTTGTTTATATTTAGGGATGATATACTCCTTATAATATTTGTTTATATTCAGGGATGATATACTCCTCATAATATTTGTTTATATTCAGGGATGATATACTCCTTATAATATTTGTTTATATTCAGGGATGATATACTCCTTATAATATTTGTTTATATTCAGGGATGATATACTCCTTATAATATTTGTTTATATTCAGGGATGATATACTCCTTATAATATTTGTTTATATTCAGGGATGATATACTCCTTATAATATTTGTTTATATTCAGGGATGATATACTCCTTATAATATTTGTTTATATTCAGGGATGATATGGAGATGATGTTAAACCGGATAGTTCCCGAAGACATGCCCTTCAGACACAGCTGCGAGGGACCGGATGATATGGTAAGTTCAAACAATAGATTATTTACTCTAGGTGGTCAATCTCACACAATTATACATCTAATTTAAAAAGGAACTTCCAACATACGAGGATTTAGTCACATATAGATTAACTTTATAATCCAAACAACAAAGATTTAGAAGATATAATTAGGTTTATACTATCAAATTTAACTAAATATTTGTAGATGATAAAACCTAAATATTTGTTGTTTAAACTTTTAAAATTTTTGTGTTTAATGTAATTTCGATGATTTTTGATAATTATTGAAAATAACCAAAAAAAAAGGAAAAATCAAGGAAACAAATTATTATACAACCTATTATTGTATAACCTATAATAAAAATGTGTATAATAATTGGTGAGAAAAATGCTTTTTCTTCTTCTGCTTGGCATTTTTTCAATAATTGGCTCAGCATCCGATAATGAGCCACATCATTGCCTGACACACACAGACTAAAATACAAATGGGTGTTAATACTTCTTTCAGATATAAAAAAAACTTTCAATGTATTTTTACATATCGACTAAAAGCTTTTAAAACTGGGAAGGTTTGAAAAAAGGCAAATTTTTTCAACAATTTCTTTGAAATTTTGCTTAAAGCATTTACTTTATTTTTATTATTTTATTGAAATGATTACTAACACTCCTCTCTTCAAATATGAATAGGTTTAATTTTTCCCTTGAATGTCGTAAATTAAAAAATGAAAATGGTTTATTTCTAATTGAAAAGATATTAAAAAGAGTATTTATAAATTTAAAGTCTATTGTCTTATCCCTTAAGAACCCTGATAAAAAAAAGAAGTTTAATGTGGAATTTTTATACACTTTAGATTTTCATTTTATCATTTATATAACTTAACTTTACCGAGAATCTCAACCCAACTATGTGTACATCTATGGGAGAATTAAAGTGGATCTTTTGTGAAGCAGCTCATAGTGACTTGTAAAAATGACGTCATACAATACAAATAACCATGAAAGGCCACTATACATTTTACAATTACAATGTACACTAGCCTATCATTTGTCATTTGTATTGTATGCGTCATTTTTTATTAGGCAATGCAAGCTGCTTCCTTTCATAATTAATCAATCTTTATTTTTTATTTAGCCGGCCCACGTGAAAGCCTGTTTCCTGGGGTCAAACCTGACAGTGCCTGTGTCCGATGGTAAACTGAACCTGGGGACCTGGCAGGGAGTCTGGCTGTGTGAACACAGGGACCGAGCTGGTTCCAGAAAGGTAAAACAACACAATATGCTACACCTGTTAAGCAAGGGATCTTTTTCAAATTTTTTTTAAATCATACTTTTAAAACCATTCGGAAAAAAAATAATTTTAAACATATGTGGGTTGTGGGTACTCCTCATTTTATCCACCTCAAGACTTTAAAAAATACATAAAGTTACCCCATCACATCTTTTAAACCCATCACTTTACCCCCCTTAAAAAAAATCTTGGACATCCATGTGTGGTTATTGTTCCAACACAAAGCTCCAAAGTTTTATAATTATCTGGTATAATTTCATACATCTTGACCTTAGTAAAACAAACGATATGCCTTATTTACGTTGAAATATGTAAATCAAGCTTTATATTTTCTGTGAAATTAAATCTAAAAAGTCCAGAAGAAAGACACATTGAACAAAAAAAGTTATATGATTTGTAGTCAACTCCTTGCAAAAATGTGAAATTTCTTTTAGCTAACTTAAAAACTAGAATTATGAAACTGTATTTTGTGAATTGTAATTACAAGTACCTTGCTTGGTGCAGTGGAATTCATTGTTCATACTAAATTCAAATTTGTTCCTCACTCAAACTAAAAAAAATACAAAATGATAATTAAAGTTTCTTTAAATTTTCAATATTAGTTTTGATTCTAAGAAAAATATTCACAAAAATTCCTTGGGATTATAGCTATGTCTGTTTGTATAATGTTTGTTCTTGTTGGAATAAATGCCGCATAATACCTGCTTAACAGCAAACATTTTATTTAAGCGCATATACATCATTCTAGTTTTACCCCAAGGCAATAATTCTTTACAAATTAAAGAACTGAGAAGGTAGTTATTTAACTATAATATGAATAATGTCATATTATTATTTAAGAATTCATCATTTCTTGTCACGAAAACACAATATTTGATTTAAGTATGATTTATAGTATTTAGTTTATTTCTTAAAGGCAAGTAGTTTATACTTTTTAGAAAAGATATTTAGAATAGAGTTAAGGGAACCTTTTAGTGCCTTTTAAATCTTTAAATACACAATCCAATAAGTTTACAAATTTAATTAGAGGGTAGTTTTCGGGGTTTTTTTTACTTTTGGCCAGGTTAGGTTAGGTTGTATTTGATACTGGGTAGCCCAGCAGGGTTATGACACCTCAGGTATAGGCCCCGCTAGGTTACGGTCATTTGGTGGAGTTATTTTTATTTTTTAAAAACAAAATAGATAAGGTGGCGGGGTCGGGTCAGTGCTTGATAGGTAGTTTGAGGAAAAGTACAGAATATTGTCTTACTTATTGTTGAGATCCGTATTCACTTTGATTATATGCAGACAAGAATAGTTTAAGAGAAGCTGCTCCCCTAGTTAGAAGGATAACTCAAG
This sequence comes from Acartia tonsa, assembly GCA_900241095.1. Taxonomy (NCBI): domain Eukaryota; kingdom Metazoa; phylum Arthropoda; class Copepoda; order Calanoida; family Acartiidae; genus Acartia; species Acartia tonsa. The sequence continues at coordinate 32,971 of LS051186.1, read as the reverse complement.
GATAAGGGAATTAGAAGTATATCTTCAAAAATATTAAGATTTTTTTACTTTATTTCAATAATCCGTAAGCAATATTAATGCTTAGTAACTATGAATATAATTTAGTATAATTTAATAATATATGAATTTCTGGTTCTATTATATATTTCTTTATCTTCTGATATAAAGGAATAAAAGAGAGGGGATTTGAGAGGAGGTATCCGATACGATACATATCTGCTATAATATCGATTCTAGATAATTCTCAATCTTCCATGACCGTGTGTGTGTGTGTGTGTGTGTGTGCATATTTATTTGTGTGTGAGTGTCAGATACATTTCACATTCCTCTGTCTTTATCTATAGTGCAGCTTCTCTACAATCTGTTTTCCTATCAAGTTAACGTCTTCTATACTTAACTTTAATACAGTTCTCATAATATCTAGGCAAATAAAAATCAAGTGTTTTGTTTTTTGGTGGCAAATTCGAAATAATACTAATAGAACTTAGGTTCCCATACTTTTTCTATAATTTACACACAAACAAGGATGACAACATCCATAAAAGCGAAGCTCTGAAACGGTAGGACAAATGGACATTAACACTTGTATAATGTCAGAACTGAATAATCAGAATGCGAATGTATAAGAGTCAAAGCAAAATTGTAAGTAAATTTGTTGAAAAACTGCTTGATACAGGATAATGATTATGGACATACTTACATTTTTAGGACTTGATTAAAGAGTTGCTTCGCTTATAATATTGTACTTTGTTGTCCCAGGA
>LS051186.1:21174-32110 GCA_900241095.1 Acartia tonsa | reverse complement strand
CCTAACTACTAAAGGAATCATCATGCAAAATTTGAAATCGATAGGACAATTCTAACATGTCTAAATTAACGAAAAAAGCTATCCGTTACGGACGTACGGACGGACCGACCCTAATTATAGAAAAGCTTCGCTTTTAAAAAAACACCCTTTGACATTACTAAGGGGATTTGGGGTCTCACTAGAAATGAGAATTGAATGAGGCGGGTGTCCCATAAAAGGTTTCGATAAAAGTACCACGCAAGCACAGAAGAGCCATTCCCTTTATTTTTCAGATAAATGTAAAACAAGGAGGGATTGTTTTTTCTATTTACTTAATTGCTACAGGAGTCCTAACACTGCGGGGCTAACCTGTATCCATTATAACATGACATAACCTAACCTAAAAAAAACACACTAAAAACTACACTTATATTCAATGTGATTCAAAATAAGAGGAGGGGGGTGTTCAATGTTCGATGCACTTTGAGAAGAACTTCCAATAATTTCAAAATAATGATTGTGGATTAAATTTTTTTTAAAAGATCAATAATATTAAGAAAAAAATAACAGAAAAATGTTTGATAAAAAGAGAGATCTAAGAACAAGAGCATGAGAGTAAGGGTTGGCTGTGCTTTTATGTCTGTCTAATGTCTCTGAAGTAATAATAATGATATCCAGATAATTTATGCGTTCTCTTTACAAATATCCTTCCCTATCTCTTCTAATTTGGTATTGCTTTTTATTCTCCTTACCATGTCTCCATTTGTACTGTTATTAGTAAATATAAGAAAACTAAAAGAAAGAGAGAGAGAGAGAGATAGAGAGAGAGAGATAGAGAGAGAGAGAGAGAGAGAGGGAGAAAATGCGTGTTTAATTGAAAGAGATAAAAATATGAAAAGAAATAAAGTCAAAGGAAAAGAGAAATTGATTTAAATCAGTCTTTTTACTTTGATCAATTTCAATTTTAAATTAAGGCTATAAATTTCATATTTATAAGTATTTTGATATTACTCTAAAACGGCAGAAGCTTACGTTCCTATTATTTGAATATATAAGAGAGAAAAGTAACTTTTTTTGGCACAGAGACCAATGCATAAATTCTTTTTCTTTGTCATGTACATAGACCTATTGTTTAAATAAGCTGAAAATATTAGAGAGGTTGCGTGGTTATTCTACTTGATATTCATACATGTTTTTCGTAGCGAAGCTACTCTATTGTTAACATTGTCTGTCCGTCGGTTCTAAAAGGAAAATAACTCGGCTGCTATTTGAAATATACTTTTTTGTGAATATTCTGCAGAACAAAAGAATCTGCTTTGTAACTCACTCTGTCTGTAATGCGTTGGTGTACTTCAAAGTATTTCATTAAATTACTTATACATATGAATTTATTTCAGGTTCTTGTGACGATCAATGGTTGTTTGAAAGATCCTGACAGAACTCCTCTATCTCCGAGCTCACCCATAGCATCAACAAGCAGCTAGAGCCCCGAGCTCGCAGCTGCCAGACCAGCACCATGCAGTTAAAAAGACCAAAGTGATAATTTAACAAAAACAATTAGTAAAATTGACTAAAATTGGTGTATGTGAAGATTTGTACATCTTGTGAGTGCTAACTTCAAAACAATTACCCTTTAAAATTAATCAGGTGCATCACTATCAGGGAAGAACCAAAAAAATGGCCACCAAAGCACGGCATAAATGTGACCTAATGCGCACCGATGCCGCTGATGTTTTTGTGTTGGAAGTGGAGTGACACTTTAAGAAGTCGTCTTCCATAACATCTTCCAAATTTGTTGTTGATCAAATAACTTTAACATAATTAAAGCAAGATTATTTGGTGAGAGAAACAGATGGAAATTTATGCGGGAAGACCGAGATTTGAAAAAAAATTGGAAATTATAAATTAATATTTTCAAATTTTATTTTATGAATGATGTATTGATACAAAAATGTCATTACTATTCAATTTTGAATATGCCCTGTCTTCAAAAATGAAACCATAGGCAATTTACGTTTACGAAAAAAGTGCTTTACAAACAAATGACTCAAATCAAACTCCCTTTTTTCCCTTCATCAATCCTGTTTTCTATTTAAATAAATCATTAAAATCACCAAATTTTGCACTTAAAATCATAAATAATTTTTTGAAAGATGAAGACAGTGACAAATTCACCTGTTTGCTCGTGACTGACAAGCTTCCACTTTTAGAGCAATTGGTCCTTTTTTTTTCTTTTCTGTTATTTTGGCCTACTTGTAAAGCAGCAAGGCTAAATTAAACATCTAGATGAAACATGATCCTCGTAGTCTAAATAGTTTAATAATCTGTATATGCGGCAACTTTCAGTTTTTATATATGAATAGAAAATATTAAAAAGCTTTGATATTGGATGTAAGATGATGTAATATTTCTGAATTGTATAAAAGATTGTTAAAAAAAACACGGCATCTTGAAGCCAATGCATAAAAATTAAGTTTTCAAATAACACATTCGATTCCTTCATTTTTATCCTTTGAAATTAAAATATTGACTATTGATAATGCATTCTTAAAATTACTTTTGAACCAAAATATAATTATGTTCTTGAATATTATACAAATATCATGTTGATAATAATTTCTGGCCTTTTTTGATACACTATATACATACATAAAATTTTAAGATTCTAGTTAATCAAAGTTAAAAAATTGAAATATCAAAAACTATGCATAAATAAAACCTTGTAAAATGATTTTTACCTTTTTTCCAAACATATATTGAAATTGCCTCTTTCAATTCATTTAAAAAAAAATGTTTATAAAAGTTTTAATTTTCAGAACATTAATTTAACTTTGATGAAAATGCACAAAAATTAATTTTTCCTTGCCGGACTTTAACAAGATGTTTAACATGACAACTTGGTTTATTATAAAATCTTTTATCTTCTTGTGATTTGTGTTTTGCTTTTGCATTATTTTCAACATCTTCTTTCATCATTTTATTCCTTTGTTTAAAATTGCAGTGCGAAGGTGATTTGTTTACTATGCAGTATACAGTATAAAGAGTTATCGTTACAGACGCACAGACCATACAAATTCTGTACTTAAAAGTCTAAAAATTTTTTTGATTCTTTCCATTTTAAAACTTATAAAAACTAATTTTTCAAGTTTGTAACGTTTAACTTTGAAATATGTGTGTCTTGGCCTGTGATACAATATGATTCTGTTTATTATATCATAATTTCAGCAAGGAAAAATTATAATTTTATTATCTCTTCATTAAAACACAAGAAAACACCTAATACACAAAACACACGCAAACACATATTAGCACAGAATTAAAGCAAAATACAAAAATTGTAACTTATTTAGAAATTTATTATGGATTAACTTTTGATTTAAAAGAGGAATAACTAACTAACTAAATAGCCATTATTGTAATTCCCTTGGGTCGTTCATGTGCAATGATCATCTAAAATATTTTATAAATAAATATAAGATTTACTATGCAATTTATGTGTTCTTTTTTGTTGTTAAAAAAAGAGAGCTTTTCTATAATAAGTGTCGTCCGTACGTAACGGATAGCTCTTATCGGTTATCATGGGCATGCTAAATTGTTCTATCGTTGTATTAGGATTCCTGCAATAGTTAGGTACGATTTAGATAAAGAACCTTTCAAATATTCTGATTGTTAACCTTTATTCTTAATCATTCCATGACAACAAGGCACAATATTATAAGCGAAGTATCTCAACAATTAATTTCTAAAAATGTATGTATAACCTTTAAAAGTATCCTGCATTTACTCAAATTAATTTGCAACAAATTTATGAACATTTTTCTGCAGATACTTGTTGATTCATATTCTGCATCTAAGTTTTGACACTTGATAATTGTTGAAGCTCATTTGTCCTACAGTTTGATTTTAGAGTCCCTTTTTACGGATGTTGTCTATTTACTAAAAAGCGAAAGGTTGGTAAAGGATAGTTCTTTTGAAATCGTTGTATAGATGTAAATGACGATTCCTGCAATCTGAAAAGCCCAGTAGGTTTTTGCCATCAATGGATCACTCAACAAACAGGAATCAAAAAATAACAGTCCTACTACCTCCTTTGAGAGATTTGGGAAGACAACCTTCACCTTTATTCATCCCCCTAGGGACATTTCGACCTTCCCCCCACCCCACCTTATGGCGTATCCCAGGGCTTAAAACTGGACTTAAAAATTTAAGATTTTTAGTTATTATACCTTATGTAATTATCTTATTATATGGATTTTTGGAATAGTGATTGGAATAGGAGATTGAGCCCAATTTCTTTCTATAAATGCTTCCTACAGATATTAACTAAGGAGGAGGGGGTTCGAACCTAAACTTTAAATTTCAGTTTTTAAAAAGAAAAAGTTTTGGTGGGGAAAGTAGCTTTTTTCACTAAGGTGAGGGGTGGAGGTATTCTCCTTAAAATTTTGATATAAGTTCCAGGACTAAGATAAAGCTTCACTGTAAAGGAAAATCATATCGCCTCAAGAGTTTGTGAGATCATTTGCTTCAAAAGACAGTTAGACATCCTGTTACTTTTATATCATGATTATGACCTACTATGCATATTTGAATTTGTTCCCTATTGACCTATCCATTTGTCCGTGACCCTTACTACATGACATTAACCTCACACTCCTAATTACTTATTTACAGTAATAAAACCAGTTAGGTGACCAGTCAAGTGAAATTAATTGGTCCTTTAAACAGCCTAATTACAATTTAATAATAATAATATACATTTAAATAGCTTGTTTGACCTCATGTAATACCCTATTTAGGTTGGTTCCCCCTCGGGCCTCCCCCCACCCCCTCCATATGTGTAATGGTCATTTTAAATTGTGCGAGAGTGAGAAGTAGAGTGACAGCAATAGATATTTTACTATAGATTATCATGGTGCTTTAGTATTGTCCTCCTCCTAGTGTTCTTTAAAGCAAATTCATTAGTTAGGTGTTATGACAACTCTATAAAAGAACAAAATTCAAATTTCAAAGAATAAATATTACGCGACCCTTAACTATCTAAGATGTGTATAGCCCTATTCTCCAAGTTGGTGCTAACCTACCCTAACTTGAAAAACCCTAAGTTCTGTATGTTTAGCGTTTATTTAAGGATTTGCTATAAAAGAATAGCACATAATTTTGAGAGGGGGAGGGGGGGGGGGAGGTTGAACAAAAGGCAAAAATATTACATAAGAAATAAATTTAGACAGGTTATTTTTTGAAAACTGAGAAACCGTAAGAAGGTTTTTTGTTAAAATCTATGACCTGGTATAATAATTATATGCCTCTCATCTTTAAATTTATCCTTGCGACGTGTATGGACTTTAAATATTTTTTATTAACTTGGGCAATCAACAGAATCACGATATCAAACTATGCTCAATGACAAAAGAATTATGTAAGAAGATAGTGATAGATACAATCATTTAAGCGAGATATTTTTGGCAGATTTTTGACAAAGTCCTTATTTAGTATTTTTTTCGTCCTTAGTCTTTTTTTATTTTAAAACATATTTAAGATGACATATAAAAATATTGTAAAATTTTACAACAGGAATTGCTCAAATTAAATGTGGTTACTAACGAAAATTGCATACATTGTTGGCTTATTATTGCTATTCTTTTTTCTAGATGTTAATATTTTCAGTGCTTTTTGGCGTGTTAGAACTAAGAATGGCAAGTTTGTAGTCTTAATGTTGCTCTAAATGAAACTCTTTTCCTACACGACGGCGGCGCGGGTACCCTCCTCCTGCACCCTGGAAGTGTCAGGGATTAAGAGCAGGTCTATGAAAACTAAGAAGATCTAATTGCGTAGAATTGTTATAAACCAAACAAACATCATTATTATCTTATATAAAGAAGTAAGTCTTTTGTCTGATAACATCTGAAATGATTAAGTTCTCTATTTTAGGGAAGCTTCACATAGGTCCCTGTGTGGTTTTAATCTATATTTAGATATTAAATGGATTAAGTCTATTTTTCTGTCTTACCCTATCACTTCGAATGCAGAGCCTCATAGATGCTAGAGGCACAGACAATACAATTTTAGTGGCTTCGCCTTTACCCTCAGGAATTAATAGTTATATCTGTCATTTTATCGGACAGTCCTACCAAAAAAAATACGGGTTCTCTAAAAAGTATGATATCAGCTTTAGAGATACCACAATTGTTATTTTTGATATCAAATTTCAGAATAAGCTTCCATGGCTGTGGGTGGAATATACGTGTTGCTGTTTAACTGCCTAACGGCGGTGGTGTAGGTGTTTGATGTTGTAAGGGAAGAGACGCGCACATATGCATGTAGTTGCTGCTCTTGGACATTCAGATATACAACATTCATCTATAATATTTGTGTTACTTGTACTTTTATCTTAAAAACGTAAAATATTTGTTAAGCCCTTAAATTACTACAAAAGGTTTACTGATTAGGTTCTTTTAATCATAGAATCTTTTGGTAGGTTTTATCTTTTAATATAAATAGTTAAAAGAAAACAATTAACCAAACCCTGTTATTGGAAAATTTACAACTGCTTTTAACAAAAATTTGAGAAAAAATATTGCACTATACAATAATAAACAAACACTGAAAAAAATGTTTGCGGTTGTCTTTGTAATATGAGAACTAAAGGGAGATTTAAACTAGGAAGGGACAAACACAGTTAAATAAAATATATTCCTAAAATGATTTTTTTTAAAGAAAAAAGTAAATTTTGAATTAAATTCTATGTAAGTTAAAATAACGAAAGTATAATGAAAATATTTGAACGTTGAAACAATTAATTAAGAAAATGTCAAATTAAAATATCCAGTTAAATGTTAATTATAAATGCAGATCAAAGAAAAAATCTCAAGCATATTTTTGACCAATGACAAATTTAATTTAGTTTTAAAAAATTCCATCATCTTACCCTTATTTTTCTTAAAATCTACCCGTTCTTTACCTAGCCTAAAACAGGCATAACAAAAGTTATTTTCACAAAAAGTATGGTTGTGGTACAGATTCAATATCAGAACTACCATGCTAAATTCCAATGATTTAAAAGGGTATGAAATTAATCTGATTAATATTTTTCTTTGAAATTCCAAGAAAGTTTGATTGTGTGAGGGGGTGTAAGTTTATGTCTGTGGTAAAACACCAACCGTGGGGTTCAAGGGGTTGTTGGTGGGGTTGAAGGAAGGGTGCGCCTTCCTATAATTCTACTGTACATGTACAACAACATGCCCAGCAAGGTTACCTTCAAGTTTCATACAACACAACTCAAGTTGTTGTTGTTGTTGTTGGATTTACTATTCACACTCACATCAGTTATTCCTATCAACTTCTTCCGTATTGACCACTAGTATACCAGCCCTGCCACAGACACATATCATTAATATTATTCACACAAGTACGCGCGTGTCAGAGCGCGAGCACAGTTGTGTGTGCGTGTGTGTGTGCAGGGTGCAGTGGTGTGTGATATCCATGTCGTGATGTATGCTTCAACTTTTATACAATACATGAATGTACAATATACTTTATATCAACCATATTATTTTCAAAATTTGTCTTAAGGCGTATGTGTTTCGTTATTATTTCATTTTTTACAACATGTTATTTAGGTGAACAATATCATACGAGTTATGTGATTAAAATCGTTTGTTATATATGTTTAAGCTATAAGTGAGTGTCTTTGCCCTGCTATGTTAAACTTAAAGCAAAGTTATTTAACATTCATAGATAAAACCAGTCCCTGTGACGTAATAAATATTATGCCATTAGATTAGGATTATTTTTCTCCCATTAGCATATCTATCTAACTTAGCTGGGTAACACCAAGGTGTGAATTTCTAATATATCTTTTAGTGTAAATTTATGCGACCTTATTCATGATACCAACTGTTAAAATTATCTATAAAACAAAGTAGGACGAGCTTCATATCTTTGAAAACGCTATAATGATTAGGATTTTATTATTCAGAAATAATATCTACTGGTCATAGCATATTTTTAGATATCACAAGATAGAGGGGGTTGAACGTCACCTCCTTCAAGAAATATTACCCCAATCCATCAAAAATAAGATTCAGACGAAGACAATAATTCGGAATGTTTTAACTATACATTTAAATGTGGGTACTACCCCTTTCCCCATTATTAATGCAAGGACCCTAGAGGCCAAGGGCTAAGCCAAAAGTAACTTATAAATCAGAATCTATCTTAATGCCGAAGCTACAAAATTAACCTATTTTTTTGTCAGCTTTGTTATTGTTGACAAGAGATTTGCAGATTTTTCACCATAATTTGATTTATTGTACTCTTTGCATTTTTATGCCGTTAAACTCTTTGCTTTTTTCATACCCAAGACTAATACAAAAAAAAATTCAAACCTTATTGTAAGGTATACTAAATATTTTTTTAAAAATATTTTTAACGATTAATCAATACTAAATTTGAAGAATTACAGTTATCTTTTTAAAAAATACACTATGTACAAAATATACGCAAAATCAGCTGACTCAAGAAATAGGATAAAAAACAAAAACATTAAAGATGTGTTTTGCAAACGTATGGTATGTTTTTTTTCTTCTCATGATTGTAAAAATGTATTTTTAAAAATAATAGGTTTGAAATAATATATTCAAGATAAAAATGTATATCTTTATTTTTCGTTTTTTATATAAATAGTATATGCTGTTTGGGTTTATTAAGGTGATGATAAATAACTGTAAAAAACTATGATATTAATTTCGTATCTTAAGGCATAGATGGCTTGCGTTATAGGGGGAGTGTCAACACCCAAGTAGCATGCCTTCGGTAGTCGATCTCTGTGCACGCGCTGAATATTATTGATTTTTTCCTAAAATCATGTAAATTTTTCAGATAGGCGTACAGAACTAAAATGGAAGAGAAGACTTTGGCTTTGGCTCAATCCTTGGCCAGACAATCCTCTCTCTCCACAGACTCACCACCAGGTACATTACCGATTTACTGACCGATATACACTTCTTATAATAGTTGGTAATAAGATAGAGCCAAGCCTTTATTTCAAATCCCTAGACACTAACATTCCAACCTACCCTTTGATTTCACGACCCTTGTCTGAAAATACTAACTATAGAGGGTAATGAGTTGCACCTGTTTTGGTTCAAGACATTCCCCCTACTCTAACTATTGTTCATGTGACATAGCAGAAATAAGTTGTCAATTACATTGAATATAATCAATATTTTTTTATGATGGCGAAAGAAACATATTAGATAATAATCTTTATTGCAAAGTACTAATCATAATTTATGAGGAAATTGACGCAATTTTCAGTCCTTTAGATGCTTGAATTCTCGATCATTCTTTTTAAGTAAATCAAACGCACAATTTTTAATTTTTTTTTAAATTCTAAAAAATGTAAGTTGGGATCATAGAGAAGTTTCTTAATCATAGATATAAAGTTCAAGCCAAATAATTTGGTTCATAAAGAAAAGCTACCTTACGATTATTTGTCACGTGATTTGTATGTTTTATACGATGCCACTACAGTTAAAGGAACGAACTAAGGCATCAGCGAAAAATAGATATCCTTTCAATAAGAAAAATAATCTTACTACTTTATATTAAAGGATGCATAGAGAGCTTTGCTCATATTATACGTGATTGTCCTTGTTATAATTTTAAATGTTTAGGATCTCCAAAATCTGGACGAACTCATGCCTCAATTCTTCAAGATAAAATACAAGGTTTCAGGTAGGACAATTTTTATCAAGAGTAAGAGTAGATGTAACTTGTAGTATTTAGGACATAAAGAAAAAGGTTTTGTTGTCGATATAAATTAATAGATGTTTAAGTAGAAATCTCAACCAATACTCAGATAATTTATTTAGAACATGCTAACTAAAAGTATGATATTGATACTGGTTTGTCGGATTGCTTCTTCAATATTGTTTTTGGTGGTGGTTATGGTGTCGCTGTTAAAGATTTTTTCATTGATAATCTGAAGGCAGTTGTACCTGTAAGCTTTTCTTGGAGCAAGATGTTGCTTGGTTAACAGTCCAAAATACAATTGAACTAATAATTTTACTTGGGTATATAATATCAAATAAAAATACAACATATCTTTTAAATTTCAAGATTCAAGTTTGGAATTATGTGGACAATACGTTAAAATGATCATGTGAGATCAAAGAAGTAAAGGTGTGAAAACTGTATAAAATTGGTTTTGCAATTTAGACTTTATTTGTAAATAATTATTTACTTTGCTAGCACGCTATTTCTTGTTATCTTTTACTTTATAAATGCTGTGTTTTTTTGTTGATTAAACATACATCTAAAAATTGATTTTCATTTTTTTCGCAAATTTTTATATGTTTTTACATAAACACGCATATTTATTTTTATTTGATTATTAAAAACCTTTTTAAATTCTATGAAAAAAAATGTACCTATATCTGAGGTTGTTATTTATTTTTTTCAAAATTAATTGAAATTAGATATTCAGCTTTATATTAACCGCAACAATAGTCATAAGCAGGGATATAGAGATTTGTAAATGCAAGATAAATTAATCCATTCTGGTTTACTTTTTACAGAGAAGGAGAGAAAATTAGACTGTAAACATGTTTAATCTATAAAAAAGAGTTTATTTTATTTCTGAACTATTTGGATGTACATATATAAATCGTTCATTTTCTTATCCCTTAAAGGAACCCTGCAAGAAATATCGCGCTTTAACTGCTTAAAGCCTGCCACGAGTAGACCCAATACCCAAAATTTGAAGCCTCCAGCTTCAATAACAAAAAAGTTACAGACATTTCAAAATGATTCTTTTAGTACAATGGAAATTTTGAAAGATTTTCATTGTACTAAAAGAAAATTTCAATATTAAATTACGTCGTCTGGAAGCAAAATTAAAAGCTTATCTTTGTCAGAATTTTAGACTGCCAGTAACTGATAACATTATTGCAATAAA
>LS051186.1:10612-21074 GCA_900241095.1 Acartia tonsa | reverse complement strand
AAACGGCGGTCGAACGGCCGCTCCCGCCGAATTCATAAAAATTTCCATTATATTTTCACTTGACACTTTATTTTTTCAATATTGACATGTTTGAAATATTAAAGTGTAACGTAAAAAAAGGGAAATTTTTATGAGAGAAAATATTTTATCTCAGATGTTAGAGAACTGTCTAATTTGGCGAAAAAAGGCAAACAAAATTTCGGCAGGAAACAGCAGTTTTCGGTGCGGTTCCGCCGCCGTTTCTTCACAGTTCCATGTTGCTTTACAAAAGCAACTGCTGTGCCTAATTTTAGAGCTGTAACTCTTTTATGGAATGAGATCATGCGCGTTTTACTTTTGGTTTCAAAAAGTGGCACATCCGTCTCCCCCCTTTAAGTTTGGAATTATGTGGACAATACGTTAAAATGATCATGTGAGATCAAAGAAGTAAAGTTGTGAAAAACTGTATAAAATTGGTTTTGTAATTTAGACTTTATTTGTAAATAATTATTTACTTTGCTAGCATGCTATTTCTTGTTATCTTTTACTTTATAAATGCTGTGTTTTTTTTGTTGATTTAACATACATTTAACAACTAAAAATTAAGTTTTATTTTTTTCGCAAGTTTTTATATGTTTCTACATAAACACGCAGATTTATTTTTATTTGATTATTAAAAACCTTTTTGGATTCTGTGGGGGATTTCTGAGGTTGTTATTTATTTTTTCAAAATATATTGAAATTAGATATTCAGCTTTATATTAAGTTATTTACCGCAACAATATTCATATGCAGGGATATACAGATTTGTAAATGCAAGATAAATTAATCCTTTCTGGTACACTTTTTACAGAAAAGGAGAGAACATTAGACTGTTATCTATATTGTACATTGTACTTTGTATCCATATGATATTAGCTCCACTGTTGAACTGAATAGTTAATCCTGAATAAGATTTTAATTTTTGAATATGTAAAAAAAGGAACAAAGTACAAAATGAGTCAACATCATAGAGATTATAATACAATTGCGCAGCTACTCTAACTTTATAGCTTGTCCTTCTGACCTTGGGTGTAAGCAGGGAGGGAGTGGAAATTTGGCTGTTTATTACACTAGTCCACAACGTTATAAAATAATGTTGCCTTATTCGTTTGCTATTATATATATATTAATCTACAGAAGGGGTAATTTTGTGTATCATCATTAGAGATGTACATCAATTTATCGGCCATTGTCTTATCCCTTTCGATCCCTGGGTGTACATTTTATTTTTCTTGAATGATTTTAAACTAAACATGTTGCATATCTTTTTATTATTTCGGTTTAATAGTCTACTGTCAATTTTCGCACCAAATCTACAGTTAGTTATTGCTGCCTTTTTTACGGACAAAGTTGTCCTTGTTATTTCAAGACAATAAAAATACAAACTTTTTTTCTTCAACAAACACAAATCCACAATCAAATAGACAAGATCCACCTTTGTAAAGAAAATCATGTTTCGGGCCTTGTTTCATCAACTGGTAAGGCTGGTTCGTCAGGTCTCTTACATACAGGGTGTCCACTAAATAAGTTGCATTACAAATCATGCAAAACGTAATAAAAGAATTGATTTATCACAAATATAAATAATTACATCTTCATACATGTAATTATACATTATACATATGTACTGCTTGAAAATTAGGATAACTAAACATGCTCATACTTTTTTTTTATTCTTTTATGATTTTTCAAGCTTTTCATTAAAATAACCGAACATTACAAATAACTTGTAATATTTTAGAAAAAAGAATAAGGAGCTGTTGTACAGGTGGCTACAATTTATCCTTTCTTTGTATTTTTAAAGTTTTTTTGAGGACACCAAGTACTTTGATTTTTTATATACATATATTTCTGGGCCTTTAAATAGATTGGAATGTTAGGAATTCTAAAAATGTTGACATTGTTGTAATGATTGATGATATTTCTGATCATGTCTACAGAGAGATAATTCAGTTACACCAAGTCAAGGACTCAGTTCAAATGTCTCAGTGACACTTTTAGATTTGTTTTTTGTCTTCTAAGCTTGTAATAGTTTGGTTATGCAATAATTGGCAATATCCCTCGAACTGGAAAGGGACCAAAAACAAAACTAAACGTACTGTTGAGGTTATTTAGTGTTAAGAAATGGTTAGGGTAACAAAGGTCAGGGCCCCGCAGGGTGAAAGCTTTTCATAGAGGCTAAGACACATTTTATAGTTCAAAATAGGGGGGGAGGGGAGGGGTAGATGTGCTTCATTTGTTCAAGGGATTGAACTAAACGATTTTTCATTTTTGAAAATGAATCCTATTTTTTTAATTATTAAAATTACAAATGATCATTTGAAAGAAAAAAACATAAATCAAAAGAAATCTTTTGTAATTATTAATAAGAATCTTGTTTAAAAACTGGGTCTTTCAGATAGCTCACATAGTTGCAATTTTACTGTCATTGTGACAACATCTTATCTTGTTTTTTTTTCAGCTTAATTTCTTTTGTAAATGTTATTATATAATCGCTTATATAACAGTTTTGTAGTGACTAATAAAGAAAAAAGAAAAATTATATTTGTCAATTTTTGATAATTAATGTGAGTTAGTGTGTGTTTTGGGTTTTCTAACGTAAAGAAATACCATAGGAAATCCCATTCTTTATTAATATAAACTGTATACTTTTTCTTTCATTTGTATTTTATGAACTTTCACCAAAAAAACACAAAGTTCAAGCATTTAATAGAAAATACAATTATTTAGAAATGTTTAATAGCTTTTTCAAGAAATGTTAGATAATTTAGCTAAACAAAACTGTATTATGTAATTCTTTATTGGGACAGTTTGGATTAAAATTTGCATCTGTGTTATTTTTTTTTTTTATGTGCAATCAACAGTTGTACGCAACTTTGTGTTAATTTCTAGTATCGCAGCTACTACATAAATTGTGTTTTACGCTGTAAGTCCGTCAGTCTAAACTTAAATGTGATTTATGCCTCATCTGTACAAATGAGTGGCACATACACTTACCCAGGCTAAAATAGTAAATTACATGAACCAAAAAATCAATTTCACGTTTTTTAAAGATCTCATACTACTTGAAAACACCTTTTATTTTTTTATTACAAAATTTATATAGCTATTGCGACGCTGCTAATATAATTGTCCTTGTTTTTATTGTATTCAGCTTTCTCGTTGAAATATTGAATTGTGGGTATAATAATTTGTGAAAATACTAATGTTACAGGTAGTCACAAAATGTTATTATCAATGAAAGGTTATCCAATTATGTGAATAAATATCATTAGAATTATTTCTGTAATCATTTGAACATTCAAATCATCGTATAAAAGAATTTGTGAAAAATTGTGCAGTTGTAGTTATTGACATTTAAGTTCAGGAAAAAAAGGTATACAGAATAGAAACTAAATATTTTTTACTTGAATTTTTGGAATGGTCTGCTATCATTCTTTCTACAATTAGAAAAATATGAATTGTTTTCCTGCATTAATTGTGCAAACGTAAAATTGTTATGAATATAGAAATAAATATATTGAGCAACAATATTCTTTACTTATATTTTTCTTTAGTAGTGTTGATTCTAAAATTACACTAGTTATTCTGTATACCAAAGTTTCTTACAAAAGTAGACCCATCAAAGTTAAAATTTGACATGCTGCCATGGCGAGTGGAGTCGTGTTTGCAGAGCCCATGAATGGAGTCAGCTGGCAGGAAGACGATATTCCATACAGACATTCAGATAAACCTTCACACAGACACTCAGATACCACACCAGCTAAACTTAAGTAGGTCTAATTGTTTTCTCCCAAATGCAAAAGTTTTGTTTCATTGAATTTTATTAATACATATTTTTAGGTGCTTTCCATTAAAGTGGCTCCCCTGATTTTTTTTTTATATAAATTGTAAATTAAGCGGGTAGTTTTTTCTTTATGCCTAACTCCTGTAGGGTCCTAACCCTGCGGGATCTATACGTTTGGTGTCTTACCCCACCTTGCTTCCCCATTATCTTATTTAATCTAACCTAGCTTGAGGTAAATAATAATCCTACCCTTTATGTTCAATTTATTTCAAAATAAGAGGGAGTGGGAGGTGTTTTCGTCTAGGCACTATAAGGGAAGCCGCCTTTTTTTAAATATTTCTTTTTGTGCAGTTAAAAAAAATTCTGGGGGTAGGGGGAAGAAGATTTTCAATTAATACATGCGTTCATTTTTGCACCTAATGAAAAAGAATTTGATTTTAAAAGTATTGCTCAAAACTAGTTATATCAATCATTTTTCGTTTAAGTTTTTCATAAAATTGATTCTGCAGGTTTAAAGCCACATTTTTATCAGATTCATAAATACCTTGCAATGTCCCTCTAAACCGTTAGTGGACCACAAACAAACTTCAAAAGAAAAAAAAACTTGTCTAATATGTTTATTTGGTTAATTAGGTTAAGATGTTAACGGAGAGAGCCTCGCATGCCGAAAGTGATAGGAATACGCAATACAATGGCTAGAAAAAGATTTCAAATAAGGAGGAGGGCCCATAATATTTTATGCGGGGTTATACCAACTTCTTCCCTTAAATATGATTATGAATTCAAGTTGATTGTAGACGTACTTTGCTTATTTTATAGTGTTGCATGATACACAGGCGCCGCACAATCTATCTGGTTGTTGATAATAAAAGATAAATTGTTCAGATAACTTGAGCCCAATATTCATTATTTATATCAAGTGCCAACCACAAAAAAAATGTCTGTTCAGCCGTTGAGTGCAACAAAATTAAATATATTTAGCTATATAAAGATGGTAAACTTTTGATGCTAAATGAATCATTTTTAATTTCATTTTTTCAAGAAGTCTTCTTTGCACTTAAAAATAGCGAAGCTCTTTAAATTATGACTTATTCGTACACCTGTCAATTAAGATTGTAGATACACCATGATACATGATTTCTGTTAATATTAACTATTCTTATTCTTTTTTCTCAAAAAAGTTGCATGATTTTGCTGTGCTTCTTATTATTTTCCTTACTGTGTTAAATGAGTCATAAAGCAAATTAAATATGAATCCGACAATTTTCCGATTTAGTTTATACTACATGTAGGTTTTTGAGTGCTTTTAGGCTATTTTCCGGACCCTCTGACATTTAATAGGAAAGATACTCAGCTGCTAATGTAGTAAAAAACAAATTTGGGTTAATTAATATGTTAGGCCTGAATATATAATGATTATCATATTGTCCTGTTTTATTGTGTGTGTATTATTTTTTGTAAATATGTGTATTATAGTGTGTGTATGTGTATATTATTTTGTGTAGAAGTGTGTGTGTGTGTGTGTGTCGTAGTATATAGAGTTTGTTGCAGAAAGCTCATGAGAAAGCTGTCATGGTAATCATCTGTTTAAGGATAAATATCACACAAAAACAAACATTTTATAATAACCAAAAATATTCTCTTTTCTTATCAAGAGAACGTTATAGCAGATGAAAATCATGAAATGTTATACTTATCAAACCCTTGTATAAAAAAATATAATTGAAAAAAATACTGAAAAAAATGTAGTAAGAATGTTAAATTAGTTTGTATAATATTATATATACATGTACAAATACATTCTTGAGATTTAAGCTTTTCTACGAACAAAAATGATGTGATTTGTTATGCTACAAACTTATTCATGTTAATAATTGCTATACTTAATATTTCTATGAAATATGCCAAAATACAGCGAGGCTGAAACACCAATCATAATCAAAGAACCTGCCGAAATAAACGACCTAAGAAATGATTTTGAAAACACTGTGATATCAACTGAACATTCCGAAACTAGGATCAATTCTGGTGGCAGCGTTTCTCACAATGAGCCATCCACCAGCGGTACCAGGCTTATCAAGGTTTATTCCGAAGGATCTCTCTATACGGAGAATGTATATGAAGATGAATCTGGCCCGAGCAGGCAAGGAAACTCTGTAACAATAAGTGAAGCTGCAACAGTCGGAAGACACCTAAAAGTTTACTCTGAAGAAGGTTCTATTGACGAGAGTGAGAATGGGGTTGGAGGGCTGGCGGATAGCCCACCTTTCCGGAGATCCATTAGAACCTCTGCGTCGTTAGATCAGTGTAAAAGGTATAGGTAAGGTAGTTAGATTTTTTTTTATTATTTAACACTTTTTTGTAGGACATTAAACTTTTTAGTTTTGCATGTTCTTAAAACAATCACTTTTTGGTTTATTTATTTAATTTAGTTATCATTTAAATGATTAATTTTAAAAATTCTTAATTACACTCAACTTGACGTAGTTCGTTATTATTAATAAAAAGAAACACCAAAAGTTTTGCGATGGCGGTATTTTTTTTTGTAAATTTGCTTTGAAATTTTAAGAATAGAAATAGTTCCAATCAGTGATTACGGAAAATAAACCTTATTTACATTATTATAAGCATGTTTTTAATTCTATTTTGATTAATTTAATTGTGTTTAAAAACAAATTATTTACACCTAATCTGTTATTTAAATATTAGTCAGACACAATTTCTAATGACCAGGGTTTTCATGTGGACTAAAGCGCGACTTTCCAGTGTTATCAAGTTTGCGGTGAATGATCAACTTCATGGATATAAGGATATTTTTTCAACATTTAAATTAACGCATATTTACATTTAAATAATTGCACATTTTGTCACATCAATTATTTGTCCAAAAATCATGTGGAGTGCTTTCTTTAAAACTAGTCTTAAATAAGTATTACTGAGGATAATTGGTTTATTCTGCGCTGGACAGACTGATCAAACGACCCCAAAGAAGTATCTATTGTATAAAAATTTGTGGCGCACCATCCCTTACACCTTGGAGACAAGTAATTAAGCGCTGTAACTAACCCTCTCTTTCTCCGTATGTCGGAGTGAAGAAACACAACATATTGTTTGCCTCCCAGAGGGAGAGTATCACCATGCTGTCTGCCTTCCAGAGAGAACTGGAGACAGTAGCAACTACTCTGCCAAGCAACAAGCATTCAGATGGGTGAGAAGGATCGAACCTGTGACATCAGTGATCAAACAAATAATAGTCAAAGCTCGAGACACGTTAGGAAGAGAGACAAACAAAATATTTAAAAAAAACTTATTTGATCTTTTTGTAAATTTTATAGCTTGTACAATTTTGTTTTTAGCTAATTGGGGCCTGTTTTTGAATTATTAGATACATGCCGACAGTGCAATTTTATTGTTGTGAAATATTAGTAAGTTTCAACACCACAACAAGTTGACTTTCAATTTTTATATTAATAGCATTCTGACGTAAATAAAAAAGTATTAAAAATCAAATATTTTGTTTAAAATGCTGTAATAAAAAGTGAGACAAGTTCGAGTGATTCCAAAGTAAATTTTGCTGCCAACTGTTCCCTTGTCGACTTTATCAGCTTAGATAAACCTATATATGAGGATGTTATTAGTGAAGTGGTTGAAAATACTGATACTAATAATCAGAGAGAAATAACTCGTATCTCTAGAAGGCATAGAGAGTAAGAGTTTTATGCATTATTAGACCCAGTTTAGTTTGAAATATTTCATATATTCGTTTCTTTATCATATTTGAGTAGACAGACAAAGCAATTTACATATTTATGTTTGGTTATGTTCAGGATTTTTATTTGTTAGGCTTGGTGGCTAAGCGTTATGAAGGTTTATTTCCTATGGGCTTTAAATTCTACCCCTAGAAATATATGATTCATTGAATTGTTAATATTGATGATGAAATTTCTTTAAATTAGGAAATGTGTTTATAATTTATTTTATGATCTTTTTAGATCATACAAAATGATAAAATTGCGTAATAGCATATGTTACAAATAATTTCATTTATTTCAGAAATAAGTAAATCCATGATAAAATTTTACATCTGTGTAATTTTTCAGGAGGACTCGGTCCCTGAATGCTCCAAGTCCAGTGCAGCAGTTTGGCCCTTGTGGCAGGATCATGAAGAATTCGGCCATGGTCATGTAAGTAACATTTTGGATCAAGGAAATAAATCTAAATAGCGGGTTTCGTCTTATTTTCACAGTAGCTTTTGATAGGTTATTTTAGGTTAGGTAAATGTCAAGAATTGCCTGCAGTTCAGTGTTAGGAAATTGGCCCCGCTGCGTTAAAGCGTCTTGAAGGGGCTAGAAATATGAGAAAGACAACTGTGAAAATACGACGAAACCCGTTTTCATTACATAATCCAGCATTTTATTTGTCATGTTGCAACTGTTTGATATAATCATGTCTAGTGTTATTCTAATTTAAATTCATTAAAGGATAAAGGTATACTTTTTAAATTGCCTTTTAGTTTATTCAAGAATGGGTGGAGTGGGAGGGGCCGGAGATTTTCTCTAAACTAAAAAACACAAGCATTTGTTAAGTGCGCTACATATGTAAAGAAAATTGGCATGCGGATCTTACTAAATTTTTGTTTAATTCAAATTTTTTACAAATTCCTTGTGTAAAATACACAACGATTGTGAGAATTACTTGCCCACCCTCCCTATATAAAAATTAATTTTATTTGGAAGAAAAGCCTATTTATTTTCTATTTCCAGGACAATTCAAGATCCCGCTTCACAGAGGTTGACGTGGTACAAACCCCCACTTTCTGTTCTTGTCATTAAAAAGGTAAAACTTTCATCTTCTATGTTTTTGAAAATTTACTCTCTTAAAAATGGACTTTACACGCCTTTTCCCTGTACACACCTAATCTGAAAAATTTTTGTTTTTGTTTTTTTGGTATGGAACAGAATGGAATTACCTCCGACTTTTACCGAGGGAGGGATGATACATTTGACTGTAAGTTATACTAATGGCCACAATTTCATAAACTCAATCTTTTAAATCTACACAAGGCGTTATGTTATCTTGTTTATCATTAAATAAGGATTTATTGTTAATTGTCTTATCCCTTGAGATCCTTGATGCTTACCATATCATTCAGATATTTCAAGATTTTATTAAGATAAATCTCACATATAAATCTGGCTTTTTCTTGTTTTCACAAATTCTTTGTAAACATTTAAACAATTACTATAAGCTTTTTAGTATTATATAATACTTTCTGGAGAAATATCTTTTTCTTGTAGAAAACTCTTCAAGCGATGCAACTATTTAAAAAGGTATGTACTTTCCTAGTTAGTATAAATATCTGTTTAGGTGCGCGATGCCGCTGTAATTCCTCCCTTTATTCAATTAGTTGAATGGTTTATATCTGAGAAGAGTATGGTCGTCTTTGTTGAATCTGCAGGTAAATTTAGTCTTTGAATTCGGTAAGCTGCATGGTGTTCAGCAGGAATTAAAAAATCCGCACGGCTGAATGAAAATTTGCGTCTGCGTCTTCGTGTTGATTAAATTTTGGGTAGCTACGGCTTAATTAAAATTTTGTGTCTACAGCTTAGAGCGGCTTATTTTAAGACGCCCAAATTTCTCGAATCAGTGCGGTTTGTTGTGGCCGCGGAGTCCTTGGCTTTTTGTATTAAAGTTTTCATGCAATTGGCCTGGAGGTTTGATTGTAAATTATTGTAAGGTGTCATACTAATAGGATGTCTGTCTCTGTAATCTGTTGTAATCACGATCTCTGTAAAGAACAATAAATAAAAATCTTAATTTTAAGTGATGGACGACCCTCTGTTGATAAACAATCCCGCCTTCGGAAGGATCAAGGAGAAGCTGATGACCTTCACAGAGAACAAGGATGACCTCACTGACAAGATTGATTTTGTTGTTTGTCTGGGCGGAGATGGAACTCTTCTGTATGCCAGTTCTTTGTTTCAGGTAAAGACATATCAATGATTATATTACACAGACAGAAAATTTTTTGGAATAAATAAGAATTTGGGATTTCCAGTTATATTTCTTTGATTTAGAAAGTGATCTTTGCATAGCATTTGATGTTTCAATGTTATATTAAATTTTTCGAGTATAGTCTCTTTCGTGGCAACGCACCTTAAGGGGCGATATTCGTATTTTTCACAGTAGCATTTCTCCTATTTCTATTCTATTCCCAATTTTTTCTCCATTACTTTTACCCATTCAACGCTTATTTTTTTGCTTTAATTGTGACCAATATGAATAAAGTTTATACAAAAATAAATATATTGCCCCCTATAAACAGTTAATAGAAGCATAAAAGAAATAAACTTAATTTTATTATGATTTATTTTAATTTCTGAGTTTAATTTCAATTCTGTTTTTGAGAAAAGTTTCTAGGAACTTTCATAAGAAATTTTTTCTTTGTAGGATGTCATGAAATGTATACATTTTTGTTGACAAAAAGTTTATGCACTAGATACTTTGATTATGAGATCTTTACAATAATCCTGTCCTGTTTTTAAAAGCGAAGCTTTTCTATAATTAGGGTCGGTCCATCCGTCCGTCCGTCCGTCACGGATAGCTTTTTTCGTTAATTTAGACATGTTAGAATTGTCCTATCGATTTCAAATT
>LS051179.1:0-11575 GCA_900241095.1 Acartia tonsa | reverse complement strand
GTCCTATCGATTTCAAACTTTGCATGGTGATTTCTGTAGTAGTAAGGTACGATTTAGAAAGCGTAGCAACTCTATAATCATTACCAGAATGTCTGTACAACCATTTAAAACATGTCGATTTTTTTTACTTTTTAACAACAATTTTTCTGTGATCTAATTATCCGTTGATCTGATTTTTGGTATTCTGATTCCTGTGACAACAAAGTACAATATTATAAGCGAAGCAACTCTATAATCAAGTCCTAAAAATTTAAGAATGTCCATAAACATTTTCCTTCATCAAGCAGTTTTTCAACAAATTTACTTACAATTTTGCTTCGGCTCTTAAACATTTATATTCTGATTATTCAGTTCTGACACTATACAAGTGTTATGGTCCGTTTGTCCTACTGTTTCAGAGCTTCGCTTTTATGGATGTTTTTATCTTTGTTTTTAATAATACAATAATGATCGAAAGATGTATCAAATTTGTTCAATATACAATTTTATATACTTTTACATAAAACAATATCAAAGAAATTAAGTATTTGATTTAATTAAATATATATTTGATTTTCAATACTACAATAATGATCGAAAAACGTATTGAATTTGCCCAATAGCTAATTTCATATACTTCACATAAAATATCTAAGAATTTGATTTAATTCAATATACCAATTTAAATATTACAATATTAGTTTGATCAGAGACAAGGGACCAGGAATCTGACAATCAATTATAAGAGAATAACTTCTTCTTTTGTTTTTTTACCCACTTCTCTACATCTACAGCACAAAACAAGTTTTACGCCTTAATTAGGCCACAAAAATATCCAATTTTCAGCAATTTCAAATGTAATTAATTTGCTGAATCACGGCCCCTGAGTTTGATTCCTTTTGTTGTAAATGGATCCAAGATAACCAATTTTGTTAAAAAAAAACAATTGATAAATTTAAGAGGGGAACGTGTTTTTTTCAACCCATCCAAAAACCAAAGTAGAAAAGATGTTTAGGGTAAAGGCAATGTCCCATTCTTCATACTCAGAACCAGCAGAGAGCCCCAACCCTGCAAGCCGAGGTTAGACCGTACCAAGCTTAACCTAAACTAACATCAACAATAACATCAACCGTAGCATGTTAATGTAATCACAAGTAATTTGACATTGAAAGGCCTAAAATTAGGTTCTGTTTTGTAGGAGGAGTGGTTATACTTAGTCCACTGGGGGCTTGAAGGGAAAATACACAATTCTCGAATTGCAATTAAAATAAAGGTTTGAAGTAAAATATCTAATACAAGAAATTAGTCAAATATTTCTAAATATCAAAATTTGATCTTCAAGATGCGATATAGATCTCTAAAATGTAAAAAATCTCTGTAAAGTACTATGGCAACAAAAGTAAAAATATAACCTCCATAAAAAAACATGAAAAATATATATGTGGCTTTTTAACCTTCTTAGTTCAATGTCCCTAAAGGCTAGGGGCATAATATACAATCAGGTTAGATAATGTTGGTTCTCACTATAAGCTGAGGGGAGTGGAGTAGGCGTCAAACCCCTCTAAAATATCCATAAGTTTGTTGATTTGTATTTTGTAGCTTAGCATTTGAACAACTTCGTCCTTGTTTAATTAAAATATATTTGGTACAAAGTTGGTAATATTCCTGTCTAAACTAGGGCGAGAAAAAGTGATAAATATGTTTAATGGACAGGTAAATATCCTGCATTTTACATAAGAATTCTGATTTCTTCTTGGAAGGATTGACCTACCTGCAATGTATCCTATTATATAAAGTAGTAGGCTTTTTTGTCTGTAGAGAAGGATCTCGCTAACCGCTAAACCAATATGGTTTTTTTTTTAAGTGAAGCTTTTATAGGTCAGAAAAAGGTTTATAATTATTTTGGGGGAAAGTTTGTCCACCCTTTCAAAGAAAATCGCCCCAATAAAAAATACCCTCCAAATTTTTCGAAAGTTTTTCTTTATAAAACTTTATTTGACTCAGACTCCCACCCCCCAAGTGCCCCTAGAGGTTTCAAGGGGGCGTAGCCGATGGTTTAACAAAAAGCAGTTTTGTCTTTTGTTAAACTAGGCTTTTTTATGTAAACTTTTTCTTAAAATCACAGAATCTTTTTTTTCCATTTAAAAAAATTGAAGTTATAAAGAAACATGTTTTGATTATATTAAACAATTCTTACTTATTTTAAAAAACTATATTGAGAACATTTGTCATTATCCTTACAAATAATATGTAAAAAATCTTAGCCCCCATTTTTATTGCCGTTTTACCATCCATAACCCTTTTAAGAGGACACTGTAATACTCAAGCATATATGTTCATCAAGATTTAAGATCCAAAAACATAATTTTACATATAACATATTTTGTTGCTTTTCCACCATTTACAATTAATAATTCATTGGAAAAAACTGAATTAATCAGGATAAAATTATGAAAAGTGAAAAAAAGATATCTTACTGATAAATTAATAAACAGCATTTTATATTTGACAAAGTTAAACTTCAAAAAAGGGTCGAATTTTTTGAGGGGGAAGGTAAACTTTCTTCGCAAAGTATAGATAAGATCTTTCAAGGGACCTATACAAAGTTTCACTAGAGAAGAATATAATCATTAATAATCTAATGTTTTAATTGGCGGAAATCTACTAAAATAATAACTGTAGAGTGTCCTTTTAAGCCTTAAATGCACTGCTCTTTCTAGTTTTCTTGCTATAAATATAACTAAAGTATAAAATAGTCTAAATACAACCAATTTTACCTATAAAATTCAGATTTTACGTTTTACGCTTTCTACATTAACACAAAAAATGTCTGTAGTTATGGAGGGAAAAAATGTGTTAAATGTGCAAAAAAAAAAGTGCAAAAAGGTTCATAAAAGCGCAACTACTCTAGAACCGGTTCTCAGTCAGACTGAAAAATCATGTAATGTTTCGTGTTGTAGACAATTTTATACGAATATTTTAATGAAAAATAATAACCACCAATACCAGTTTTGTTAACCCGGGTCTTCGTTCCCTCGGGGCTAAAAAAAACCCGGAATTATTCTTATAATTTATCGTTTTCCTATCCGAGAAGTTAAAAATCTAATGGTTGACGCAATTTTATTTAATTTTGAATTAGATTATAAATTTAGGCAGTCAAAAAACAAAACAAAATTGTAGTGCATATTCGCGTATGAGACATTCTTATACGCGTCAATTGTGTTAATTTGAGGGAACAAATTGCTTATTAAGATGTTACGCATTCCTAAAGCAAGGATGACAAGATTCATAAAGAAGATATATGAAAAAAATACTTGAATATACGATGCTTAATATAGACAGAACTACCGCTATAAACTTTAAAATAGTGAAGTTTAGCTTAAAACGCTGTGCCTAAATATTTTAGGAATCAATATTAAAAACTTAAGTAAATAGCATAATTTATTATATCATTTTCTTTGTAAAAAGCTTTAAAATGGATATATGTAGATGCGGATATACCGACTCTAAAAGAAGAAAAGCTTTGCTTTTAAAAGGCATAAAATTTGCGGAAAAAATGCTAATTCTCATTTACTTCCCGTCTCCCACATCATAATAAAATTAATAAATATTGCTTTCACTAATTTTCCTAGATCATTAAATCTTTATCAATTGAGCACTGTTTTCATTCAGTTAAAAACTCATTTTCTACGCTTTAAACACTGTTTTACATTGTTTGTTTATAACATTTTTGTAAACTTGTATGAATCATAGATTATTCCACTTTTTTGAGTCTGCGTTATAGAGTTATTTTACGTACTCCTGCTCCGACAAAGTCTCGTAGACAACTAAAGCTAAAATGTAAAGTAGACGCAACTTTTGCTCTTTTATGTGTGTGTGTGCTTGTGTGTGTGTTGCGGTGTTTTAAACATTGAAAGATTTTCTACCATTTTGTTTGCGGATTTTTCTTATAAATGATTTAAAATAAAACATTTTATTTATTTTTTCCTTAGAAATCTTTTCTACAATTAGTGTATGGTCGTACGTATTTTACCCTTTTTACCCCCCCACCCTTTTTTTATTTTAGTTTTAAAAAAATTAAATAATTTTTTTTTTTTTTTGGGGGGGGGTTATTTTTTTAGGGTTGATTTCTTTTGGTAGGATGGTGGTATCCTCCCCCAAAATAGATATAAAATTTCCCAGGACCTATGAGAAGCTACCATGATAAGGAGAACCCGATCGATTCAGCGGTTAGCAAAATCCTTCGGTACAGACAAACAGATACACAGACATCCTGTTACTTTATTATAAGGATTAAAAGTATTGTACTCTCATGTTTTTTTTTTTTTAAAGAAGCAAAAAAATACTTATTCAAAGTTAAAATGATTTGTAATTCATTGAAAATTTTGAATTATAGACATCTTAAAAGTTCTTTTTGGTTTATATACATATTTGAATTTCTGGATTTTAGGACGAAATTGCATAGATAGGGTATATTTTATCTATTTCTGAGCTTACTTAAATTTTATTTTTTTAAAAACATTTCAAAGTCATGTTGAAATATAAAACTAGTTTAATGGATTTTTAAAGGCACAAATTTTATTTTGATTAATGACATGCCTATTATGCGTTTCATGAGCAGCAAAGCTTTTCTTCACTACGGGAGACTAAATCTAGTTATAAAGAGTCATATGTTTAACTAGCGGCCTTTAGGGAGCCCTTGGGGTGGTGGGAGGGGGAAGTCGACACTCTCCCAATTTCCATTGTAACGGAAATTTCAAAATATATGTGTTTGAAATTTTTTAACGATTTCTCTTTGGAGGGTGGTGGCACCGTCTCCCATAATAGTTATAAACCGTCCAAGGACCAATGAGAAGCTATACTGTAAAGAAGAACCATAATGATCCTTCGGTACAGATAGACAGACATAGATATTGTTACTTTTATATAAGAATACTAGCGGCTTTGCCCCTAGCCTCTAGGGGCTGTGCCCCAAGAGGTTTGATCAAACTAATTTTTCGTATTTTAGATTTAAAAGAAAAATTACTAAATTTTTTTTTTATTAGGGAGGGGGGTTGGAGTTGTCCCACCTCCCAAGAAAATAGTTATAAACCTTCCCGGGCCATATGAGAAGCTACCCTGTAAAGAAGAACCCGATAGGTTCTGCGGTTAGCGAGATCCTTCGCTACAAACAAACAAACAGACAAACAAACAGACAGACAGACAGACAGACATCGAACTACTTTGTATTATAGATATCAATTCTAAGACAGTCTATTGTTTCCTAATATTTTGAATTAAGCCATTCTTGTTTTTTTTTTAAGCAAAAAATCACTTGAAACTCATTTTTTGTCTTATTTCAAAAGTGCAATCTTTTTTCAAAGATTAAAGTCCATTGTACTGCACATATCCTTGCAAATTGAATTGAGATTCAAGACAATCCTGTTATATAAAGCAGTAAGATTTTTTGTCCGTAGCTCATAGCTCATTATAACTTCTGAACCGATTGAGTGTTCTACTTCGAAAATCATTACAAAGCGCGAAATTTTTTTTGACAATTTAATATTTAAAAGGTTAACTTTATAGTAAGCTGATAGTTTAGCTGATACGTAATACATACGAAATGAAAAAAAATATGTCTTTACATGCTGATTTAGACAACAAGTCTCTAGATTATCTCTATTAGCGAAATTGATAAGTATATGATATTTATGCCTATTTGACAACTCTTCAAGAATTGCAACTGTCTAAAGATTAAAGTCCAATTCAAGTCTCAATAATCAATTTGCTGAATTTGCTAATCAAAATTTAATATATTAAAAATGAAATAAATTAAAAGGATTTATGTTTGTCTGTCTGTAAACAGTAAAAAACGGCATTCAATAGCGTTTACTTACGTGATTTTTAGGGGTTTGGAGTACATAAATTTCAATAGTTGAATCATTTAACTTTGGGGCAGTTAAATACCCCTTACCCCAAAAAAATCTTTAATAAGGGGTAAAAAATTCACTCTGGGATGTAAAAAGTCAAAAGTTTACATAATCTTTAAAGCCCATGGGATTTTAACAATTTTTTTGTTGGATTTCTTAGATTTAGCAGAATATGGTTATAATTTTTTTGAGGGGTATTGGTTAAAATCTAAAATATTTACAAAAATTTCAACAATATTTAGCCTTAGATTTCTTCTATGCACTTATTATACGTCAAATCTGAAGATGATTGTAGAAAAGCTTCCCACATTTATAAACTACCAATGCAGTATAAAAAAGCTGATATACACCTAAATTGCCTGAAGAAAGGCGACTAACTGAGATACGCGAAACTATAGTTTCAGGTCCAATATATATACATTTAATATGTGTAATCTTAGTTTTTACAAAAATTATATGATAATATATGATACTTGTAAAAACGAATAAAAGTGTTCATACAATAAACAAGGATGACAACATCCATAAGTAGCGAAGCTAAAAAAAATTATGAATGGATATCGGGAAAAAATTAATGTAGAGCAGTGTCATACAATAAACGTTTAACATGATAAAATAGGTAAAACAGGAAACCTTTAAAATAATGCAACCTTTAAAATCACGAAAACTTAAAAATCTCGGAATCGATCTAGCACCACAATTAATAGACAAATCTTAATGAAACTGGATGAAAATATGTATAACATGAGCATATTCAATCCATGATAATTTCAGCCGTCAATCCTGAATAGGAATCGAGAAAATCAACAAAACCTAAAAATCTAGGAATTACATTATATATTACATTACTGACAGACGGACTGACGCACAAAGTGAATTATAGAGTAGCTTCGCTACTAAAAAATGAAATATCAAAAAAATAAAACATAGTTTTAGGATTTATGGGCTTTGTATAAGAAGAAAGCGGGAAATTGACAGAAAAATAGCCTAAAACTATTCCAAGGCTAAAATACAAGAATAAAATATCCTAAAACCATCCTAGTACCAACGTGAAGCTACTGAACTTGATTGGTTCAGTGGTTAGGATCTTAATGGACAAACAAGAAATCCTTACTACTTAATATATTAAGACGCTGTTTTATCAAATAATTCAAATATGCACTTTTATTTCCCCATGTTTGGAAAAAATCGTCCTTGCAAGGAAAATTTTTGTTGGATTATTTAAAAACCAATTTTATTTTTATCTAATTCCTAGAATAAGTCAAGTTAAAAAGGCTTATTATCTAGGAATAAGGTATAGCCAACATTCGACTATTAAATATAAAATAATGTTTGTTTTTTTTTTGGGGGGGGGAGGTAGGTAGATAAAAATGTCGCCAATTCTAAGTGATGCCCCCAAACGACAGTTAAAAATCTTTTTTCAAGAAAAACTTTGATTACCTCCAGTCAAATCATCATACTATATTTATATAAAAGTAACAGGATGTTTGTCTGTGTGCACCAAAGAATCTCGTTAACCACTGAGCCGATATGGTTCTCTTTTACAGGGTAGCTTCTCAGATGACCTGGGAAGGTTTATTTTGGGGTAGGGTGTCACCTTTCTCCTAAGAGAAAAAATTACCCTAAAAGACTTTTTCTTTTTAAAACTACAAATGAAAGTAGATGGTTGACTCCCCCGTTTTCCACTCAAGGACCCCTAGAGCCTCTAGGGGCATATTCTTTAGTTCCCTTTAGTCAAAATGATCAAACTACTTTTTGGACAACTAGGTTTTCTTCTCCTTATTTATTTTTCATCTAATGGGTATACAAAGCTCTTTTCAATTGTTAGTCAAATGATATAATATTAAGATACATACAACAGACAGACATTCTGTAACTTTAGGAAATGGTATCAACAGGATTTAAAAGTAAAAGTTTTGGGTTTGGAGTTTTGAAATAAAACCTTCTGTAAAACTTTTAAATAAAAATCACAAAACCTCTTACAATTACTATTTGACAAGGTTTCGTGACTATATTTAAAAAAATTTATTTGTAACCTTTTAAGCTGCAATCAAGCATCCATTTAGACCTGATTTAAATCGTAACTTCAATAAATACTTTCTTTCCTTGCAGGGTAAGGAACAGATATTCTTAAAATAAAAGTTAAATATTTATTTTGTTTGTTGTAGCTGTTACCTTTTTTCGTCTTTTTTGCTTGCTAATATAGACCTCATTTAGTGGTCAGTTCGTTGTTCAGGGGAGGGTGTGAGGTAATAGGGGGTGGTTTGGGGGTATCTCTATTTCAGCCAGCTGCGAGCAACACTTTATTAGAGTACATGGAAATCTGATGCAATATCCAAGTAATAATATATTGATTTTTGTAGTATTTATAAGTGGCAGTAAAAATCCCCCCTCAGATAAAGCTCACCTATGTCAATAGGGTATGTCAATACGTCATTACGTCCATTTAAGGTATAGCTGCGCTACTTGTAAACATAATTGTCCTTTTTTTAGAATTTTTATTCCTTTCAGTTTTGCATTAATCATATGTGATTTGAACATAGGATATTTCCGAGAAAATTTATAACATTACTATTCTAATCTGATTACAAAAGAAGAATGTCTTTACCAGAAGGATTAGAATATTAATTTATTTAAAAACAGCTTTCCGCGGATATATAATGTACAATTAAAGATTAAAACCAGTTTTTTTAGCCCCGAGGTGAGGATGGGGTAGGGGCTACCCTACATAACTAATTTTAATTCGCAGTACATCGTCCTATAATGTCAACCAGCGACTGCCTCCCTTTTTAGAGGGGTATTTAAAAAAAGTTTTTCTTAGGACCGTAGAGGTACCCTCCTACATAATAGTTTTTACAGACCTTCCCAGAACATGTAAGAAGCTTCATTGCATAGGAGGACAATACCAGTTCAGCAGTGAGATCTTTCGGTACATACAATTACATACAGACGTACACTTAGATAGAAGGGTGATTTAGTTATAAATTTTTCTAATACAAATAAATTTCTAGTATAAATTTACTTGGACCTTCAGTATCTAGGTAATGCCAGAGGGGACATTGAATAGAAAGCTGAAATTTCTTGAAAAGATTTCTCTCTTCTCTATAATTCACTTAATCCGTCATTTTGTCGGTAATGTTATTATAATAATTGAATTTTTATGTTATCTCCTCAGATACTCTTAGAGATAGTTTTCTTTCAAAATGATATAGTGCTAATCTACTTCTACAACACCCATTGTCTGTTCGACTATACGTCAATACTTTTTTTGAATGAATATGATTTACAAAGCTATTCTCTGTGAAATACCATCTTATAAAACACAAAAAGTAATATAATAAGTTTTCTTAATAATAAAAAATTTTTCATACCAAAAACTTAAAATTTATGTATTCATGTTGAACATTAAAGAATTTTAATTCCTGCAATAACTAGTATAAAATGTAATCAAATTAAAAAACTAATTTCTATCATAAGAACCATTTTCTATTGATATTAAAAATTGAATAGTTCAAAAATAAATGTAATTGTTGACAGTTGAAAAGAATCAAATAAAGATAATGATTAAAAAATTTTGAATGTAAATGTACATAATATTAATTTCAGGACCTGGCCTGGCCTCTAATTCTTTCCTTTTAGTAGGTAAAAGAACATCAACAATGGAACTTTAAAAGATTTTCCTTTTCTTTGCTAAAATTGGATTTGGCCATTTAGATATGAGAGTGATGGAAATATCAGGATTTCTTGGCTTCACATGCTTTATTTTGTTGCTGGAATCATCTTGTATGCACTTATGATTTACAAATTGACTCCTTTGTTTACTACAATGTCGGTTACCCCAAATAAAATAGGAGAAGTCATATTTGTAATTGGCATGGTGACCATCTTCTTCACCACTACTGATATTTCTAACACACAAAACATTTGGACCAAATCTAACAACATCCTCAATTGAAATCAGTTATTTGGAAGTAATAGGATTTGTTGTTTTAATTTGACATCTGGCATTTCTGTTATGGGCGTGGGATATAATTTGGTTTGTAATATTGATATTCAGCAATTAGATGTAATACTAGTTGCTGGGTTGGCATTTCTTGAAATACTTATGTACTCATCAGCCTTTTTACTGATTGCACTTATTTGTTTGAACCTGGAAAACCTCGTGAAAAATGAGGTAACAAGAGAAAGATTCACCATAGAAGCAATACACGACCGCATTAAACAAATACATTTCTACAATGGAGTAATGGGGAAGATCTGCTGGCTAATATTCATTGGAAATCAGTTGTTTATTATCATAGCTACGTACATGATGGTTTCTGATCTTAAGAATTTCTACATCTTTCTTTTTGTTTTGAATCTTTGTTTCTTTCTTACTGTTCTCATTGGTAAACATGAGCATTGTTATGATCTGATCAGAAATACTGTCATGAAGATCAGAAATTAATCTGTTGAAACTGGAATTGTGAATGAAATGATGGAATACCAGATTGAGCTGGAAAATTGCAGTCCCCTTTACTTGCAGCAAATTCTTCAGTCTAACTAGGGAAACTCTAACACCAATGGTTGCTACCACTCTTACTTACCTTGTTGTTCTTATTCAATTTCAGCAAAGTGCCTAATATCAAATGCATAATTGTACCCTATTTTTATACAGAGACAAAATCTTGTTATTTGAAATAGCTTTATTGGAATTTCACATACACATTATTCTCTTCACTAATAGTTCAAAAACCCCAAGGGGAAGTGGAGCTCTATTCTTCAGAATCTTAAATAAACTTTTATTTATATGAATGTTGTAATCTTTTTTTTTTGAATTTTTTTTTATCAAATCAAATGTTATTTAAAAAAATATTTAAAAAAAATAATATATGTATAACCCAGAAACTAATTGGTTCAATGGTGGGAACCTTTTTCGTCTGCTTACAAATTTCTTTCTGCTATTTTGTAAAGAATTTACTGTGTTCATATATCCGACACAATTGGCTGATATTCAAACACCTAATTGAAAGTCGCTTCAGGGTCTCCAACCCCATACATACAGCTTGAGCCCCTTCTATTCTTTTACTTTGATATTTATATATCAATTATTTTAATTCTATTCAAAAATATGATCTCATAACAAATCTTTTTGATCAGTGACGTCCAATTTTTGAAATAAACATGAAATTTATATTCAAATTCATTTATTATTAAATTTATTTTCATATCAATATTTAGAGTAAAATTTGTGTAATTTAATCTCAATATTAGGTTCATATGTTTGTTGACGTCAAGAAAATTTTAAAATTTAATTTCTCTGAACTTATAGATTCAAGTTTTTATTGTTTGGTGCTATACAAATTTAATTGTTGTTTTTTTTTATGATATTCAAGATGTAATCATAGTTTGTAACCAAGGACAATTTTATCATGCTTATGTCATTGATAAAAGCTGTGACAGACGTAAGGACAGACACTTATTACAGAAAATCATTTTAATAATTTAAATGGAAAATTTTGGGTATAAATTTATTTTAGCAGATGTTCAAAACAATATATATATAAACAGTTTATATGCATGTACTATATTGTTATAAATTATTTCCATGGGGTCAATATGATTGCATAAATTGTTTATAAATTCCAGGGAGGGAGGGGACATTTGATTGTAAATTATACTGGAACCCTATTATTTCATTTGTTGAC
>LS051172.1:0-11735 GCA_900241095.1 Acartia tonsa | reverse complement strand
GTGACCCAGCCCAAAAGATTTTACCCAATTATCTTTAAAACTAAGGGAGTAGCATCCAAAATAAAATTGGCGGTATGGCGTGGCACGAGTCAATACATTTTACCCCCCTCCACCTTTTACTTAATCAATAGTAAAAAATAAACTTTCTTCTCATTTTTAGCTCTGCAGTATGATTCTACTACAGGTGTCAGTGTATATTTCTTATATACCTTTCAAAAATAGGTTTAAAGCAATTTAATATGGAGGGGGGTGGGGAGTTTGTACACTTACAGGAAAAGAAATTCAAATTTTGCCCTGGATGGTGGGGATTGTTTTTATAGTTATCAACCTAATTCATTTTGTAAACTCTCTTATATGATTGGATTTACCTGTAAAACTTGGAAATTTGAATTTGCCCCAATAGCCCCTATAAGAAAAGGGCCAAAATAAAATATGTAATGGTAACATAGTTCAGTTCTGTGAAAAAAACTTTTTAGTAAACAAATCAGCTTGATATCTTTAATAATAAGCCCAGAACTCGTAAAATTTTCAGTTTCACAGGTAGATTCGATCATAAAAGAGAATTTACAAAAAGAATTAGGTTGATAACTTTAAAAACAAGCCCAACCATCAAAGGCAAAATTAGATACCCACTGTATTTCATTTCCTATAGGTGTTCAATAGACTTGCCCAAATTTAGGCTACTTTATAATTTTTGCTCAACTCAATGCGCTGATGGTTGGATTTTGACACAGCTGCCTATACAGGCATTCTAAAATCTTGTTTCTACAATGAAAACTGACCTTGGCATATTGATTTTTAGA
Organism: Acartia tonsa; assembly: GCA_900241095.1. NCBI lineage: Eukaryota > Metazoa > Arthropoda > Copepoda > Calanoida > Acartiidae > Acartia > Acartia tonsa. Next base: position 10,932 of record LS051172.1, on the reverse strand, counting down.
ATTATATTATAATGGGGTCAAGCGGGGCATAGACCAATAAGGGGCTAAACCGGTAATTTTTTACCCACCTTCATAAAATAACCTTTATCTCCATGTTCCTTTCGATTGACAGAAAAAAAACATAAAAGTATATATGTTTCTTATTTAATTGCCTACAAAAAAGTATAAAATGAAAATTTTGTGAGATGAATTTTATGGGTACTTTTAGGGTCTCAAAGTTGGACGAATTTCTTTTTCCAAAAATTTTTGAGTCCAATTATGACAAACTTCTAAAAGTCCTAGGATAACGTCCTTTTAGGACCTGATAGTCTTTTCTGTAAGCTTTCTGATGGTCTTGGTTTAATTTAAAAATATTAATATTTACCCAATTTTTTTCTCTCCAAAAACCGAAAAAATTACTGGTTTGGCCCTGCCTCACCCTAAGCATAAGATTTTGTGATTTTAAATTTTAAAAATACTAATTTAATCTTTTAAAATTTTACAATTTAATTAATTTTAGTATAACAATGATTGAATTTTTAAGAGTGTCAACATTTTCATGAATATAATTCATCTTTGTTATAAAGCTCAAACAAGAAAATTAAAAAAAAAATATATTCAAAAATAATATTTTTCCTCCTGCTGTAATTCATCCTTAACAACTTATTTACACTCTACCAAGCTACTCCCTCCCTGCCCCCTACCATTCTATCCACCCTAAGATTTTAAAATTAAATATAATAGGGGTTGGGTGGCGATTGGGAAACTTTTTTTTAACCAAAGCTAAAATACAAAGCAACTTTGCTTAAAAATGTGGTAAAATATAATGATGAAATTTTGCATCAGAATTGCTTAAACCCCTTAATACAGATGGCTCCCCCTGTATACTCTTCTAGTTGCTTCACGCCAAACCATTAGGGGCGGGTGAAGGAAGTCAGGAAAATAGCTTAAAACCACCCAAAGACATTCATAAAGCTTACCAAATAAGTAAATTCAATTTAGACCATCAATTTCCATAATCTTTAGCTTCAGTCAAGAAAACCTTACTACTTTAAATTATAGGATACTTTACTAGCGGCAATGCCCCTAGAGGCCTCTAAGAGCCCTTAATGATTTTCGCCATAGCTTGTATCGATGGAGTTGGGGGGAGTCAACCCCCCCCTCCCCACCACCAAAATGATGCTTTGAGAAGTTTGAAAATTGTCTTTTTTAGGAGAAGGGGAGTCACTTTATACTCGGGTTGATGGTACCTTCCCCCTTTCATAATTATGAACTTTCCCAGAACCCTTTAAAAGCTATATTGTAAAGGATAACCATATCAGTTCAATGATTAGCAAGATTCTTTGGTACACAGATACACAGAGAGACTTTCGCAAAAAAAAATTATTTTGTCAAAATTATATTGAACTATTTATGATAATTCCATCCTCCTTCACTCCCTTTAAATTACATGTCCTAAAGCTAAAATAAAACAAGACAAACTGTCCTTAAACAGCACAGATGCAGAAAGACACTTGAGATGCTGCTAATAACATATTACTGAAAAGTCTGAACAGATTGGCTGAAATTACAGATATATGGACGTACAGACATACACTACTTGTAGAGTATATGTGCTTATGTATTAATTGGTGCCATGACACCTAGGCTGCAATAATAGATTCATATATAGACGTACACCAATTATAGAGAAGCTGCACTACTTGTAAAAAAGGGGGGGGGGGTTAATGCAACCATCTTGTAATCAATGCACAAATGGTTCTTAGAATCCGAATTTCTTTATGAAACTTGGCATGAGTAATCCTTAATAGGTTTATTTTCCCAAAATTGAACAAAAAGTTGGAAAAGTAAAGGCTAACGGCTGGTTATAAAAGATACTCTTTGCAGCTCCCAGACACTTTTAACTGATTCTAGCTAATAGCTGCAGGTACTAGAAATCTAATAAAGGGTTTTTGGTATCTTTTCACAGGAGTTAAAGCAAAAATATGTTTCAAAAAGTTGATTCCTATGTAATTAATGCTAGATTTGCCCTACAACTAGCTAAAAAACGGCTAAACAGCTGATCCGTTAGCCATTACTTTTCCAACTTTTGTTTGATTTAGGGAAAATAGACCTACCAAGAATTACTCATGCCAAGTTTCATAAAAAAAAATTGGATTCTAAGTGCCATTTGAGCAATGATTCAAGATGGTTTCAATGAATACCCTGATTTTTATAAGTTGTTTTAAAAAACATAAATGTAAAGTTAATGTTTTGACAAATAGCTGAGTATCCCAATATTCCCCCAAGTAAAACAGATTAGGCCAAAACAGGGTATTGGGATTACTGTATGACTTGATCAACAGTTTCTTATAAATTGGCTTAATATCTTTGGGGACTTTTATTGAATTCTTTTTGGTTGGTTCAATAAGTTGAGTGTCAAAAGATTTCAATCACTAATTATGTGATAATAATGTAATCACTGACAGACAGTGCTTGACTATAGAGTAGTTTTGTGACTATATTAAGAAATATTTTGATGGCAAAACAATAGGTTTATTTACATAAAAAAAATATTGCAATGGTTAGGATAGGTTAAATACAATATTGTAGATAAAAGGAACTAATGATGGCAATACTTTAATATGGCTATGGCTCAAGGGTGCCTTAACACAGAGGAAGGCACTAAACAGACAGAATATATCTCATAGCTGTACAACTCCAACTAAAGGATCACACACTGAGATCAGTTGAAATAGGCCAGGGTGAGCATCTAATATCACATTTAACCCCTCCTTGAAGGCGTTATATCTTTAAAACCACATTAAAGGACCATTGTGTTGGGCTGACTGTCTCAACCCAGAATCTTGATTGTTGTGAATGGCAGCCAGCAGGTCAGTGGGATCAAAGAAGATGTCACCATTGGCCCACTCTTCATCCGTTTGACCTAAGAAATCAGCACTTGGAGTATAGTTGCCTGGTGGAGTTTGATGGGCGCCACCTGGTGAGGTGGGTTGATAGTGCAGGGAGAGAGGTTCTGGATGTGCGAGTGGATGGATGATTTCAACTTCCTTAACATCTGCTTCTAGAGGTGGTGTATTAAGACCCCCCTTTTGATCCTTAGCTGGAGGTTCTACTGTAGCTATCTTGAGCACTGTCACTACTTGGGGATCATCTCCATCTGGTCGTATTGCCTGGTCTTGTACCTGTGGACAGCCGACCATCATCTCGATGTCTTCAAGGGTCCTCATCATGCAGCTGCAGCTGTCATTCTGTTGTTCAGTAATACCCTTGTAATTTTTCTCTACATTTTGAGATATTTCTTTCAGGTTAGATTTGTTCTTGCAAACAATAATTTTTGTATGGATTACATTATTATCTTTGATCAATTTTATTAGCCCTGTCAATTTATCAATTTTTGCTGATAACAATTTGGTATGAGTTTGATTTTCATTTATCTCTGTTTTAAGGGCCTTAAAATGGGTGTCAAACAAAATTTTAATTCTCTCATATATTACATCTTTTGCAGGCACATGAATTGATGTCTGACCGCAAACCTTTGGCTCCACCACTTTGATACTTTCTTTGGAAAGTTTATTGAACTTAATTGCTGGCATTTCATTTGCTTTGACAGTTCTTAATTTGTTTTGTTCAGGTACTGCTTGACCCTCATCATCTGAGTCAGATGGTAGGAATGCAGACAGATTTTTGGAACAATCCAGCTGTGGCAAGGAAGATTCACTGTCACCATTTTCAGCAATTTCCATCTGATCAAAATTTTCACCTTGAACAGGTAAGATTTTTGATAATGTCTCCCGCAGCTCGTTCATAGCTGCAGGTTGAATATTAGATCCATGGGTGGCCTTTTGAATGAATTGATACATATGATTAAAGGCTGTATTTTTGTTGGCTCTAATTGAATCAAACAACTGTTCAGATTGTCTGGGATACAGGTGTGGAGCCCCATGATATTTTGGGTACTTATGATTGTAAAATGATGGGGGGTATAGGTACAACTCTTCATGATGTTGGGGATAGTTGTAGCCAGACAGCGGACTGACCACTGTTGGCTTAGATGGTTCACCTTTGATCTTTCTTCTATGCCAAGGCTTCCTGACCCTCCCTTCTACCAGCTTTTGTAAGGGATCCGCTAAAAAAAATTAAGGATCATTATTGAATTTTAATTATATTTCATTTCTTATCCCAAATTATTAATATTTTAATATTACAAAAACGACGACCTTCAAAAATTCTTTAAATTGGATAAATACGTCAACTTATGTGGATTATTTTCACTCAATTTGGACCCTCTTTTAGTTCAACTTCATTTACATTTTCATCCTATATCCTATATCCCATGGGTTTTTTTCAATGGTTTTTTGAAAAACCCTGGGTGGCTTTCTGTATCCCCACCCTGGATTGAATTTTTGTAAAGGAAAGCACATAAATATTAAATATAATACATGTTAAGAAACCACCGACTGCAATGATTGCAATTGATTTTCAATAGTCGAGACATCTTTTTATGTTCTGGCAGATGGTGATACACCAACTATTGTATTATTAAATCTTATGGTAGAATAATGAAAGTAGCAGGGAAATAAATACTCTAAATATTTACCAATCTTATGGTAGAATAATGAAAGTAGCAGGGAAATAAATACTCTAAATATTTACCAATCTTATGGTAGAATAATAAAAGTAGCAGGGAAATAAATACTCTAAATATTTACCTTTTGGTTCGACTATCTTGTTGTACAATGCATCAAAGTAACTGTCAAACTCCATTTTCCCATCCAATTGAGGGGCTCTTCTAATACTTTCATTTGTATTGGAAATTTGGATTAAAAATCATAAAAGATGTATATATATCAGGTTTCAAGTGCAAGGTTGCAAGTGAAGGTATCAAAATTGTTACCAGAGAGTTCTCAATACATAATGTAGAGAATAATATAAGAGGTTCAATCACAAGGTTTATATATAGTTTTATTCTTTCAGGGCAGCATGTAGCTGCAACTGGCAAACAATTATATATTGTTTTATTCTTTCAGGGCAGACTGCAAATGCACCTCCTGGCAAACAATTATATATTGTTTTATTCTTTCAGGGCAAACTGCAGCTGCACCTAGCAAACAATCCTGTAGTAATTCCGTTTCCTGATAATTGGCGGGCAGTGGAACAGGGGTGTATATTCTGCACAAGATTTATTTATTTTCCCCTGCTGCAAATTTTTAAATTTTTTTCCCTTGTGTTTTTTTTTCCAGCAAGGAAGGGTATTTACAGAACTCACAATTTTATTCATAATAATTCCTCTCTTGCATATTCTTTTATTTTTTACACAAAGGAGGGGAGAAATGGAAAAAAATGTTTTAAGTTATCTTAATTATTCCATTTGTTTTCCCCCAAATACATATTCCTTTATTTTTTTTTACCCCCCCCTTTAGCAGGGTCATTTATGCAGAATATATGCCCTGCCATTTTAACCATCAGCTGGCGGGTCAGCTGGCTGTAGAGGGCCATCCGGTTCTGTGACCAGGCATGCGTTGTGAGAGAGAAAGGAAGAAAAGTTTTATTACTGAGTGTCCTTTGGAATTTATAAGTGAATCTCAAATTTCACACCAATTTTATTTATTAGTGGACGTGAGAATTTTTCACATAGTATTATTCCCTTTTCTGTTGTTAATAAAATTTCAAAATAAATATTGCACAGAAAGAATATACTCTTTTCTTCAAAGGTGTTAAACTCAGGTTTGTTTATTTACTTATACCTTTCTCCCTCATTAAAACTGTCTAGTTTTAAAACAAGACTGCGCCAAATCATGATATTAACGGAATCACTAACAGACAGTGCTTGACTATGGAGTAGTAATATATACTTTGATAGCAAAACAATAGGTTTATATACATAAAAAATATAGCAGAGCTAAGCATAGGTTTACTACGATATTGTAGATAATAAGAATTAATGATGGCAGTAGTCATACATGCATTAGTTGGGTTTTTGCAACCCAAGTGAAACCCATCTGTTATCCTCCCTATGAAGGCCAACCCAAGTTAAACCCAACTATTATCCTCCTTATGAAGTACAGCCCAAGCGAAACCCATCTGTTGTCCTCCTTATGAAGAACGACCCAAGTTAAACCCAACTTTCGTCCTCCTTATAAAGGACAACCCAAGTGAAACCCATCTGTTTACCTCCTTATGAAGGCCAACCCAAGTTAAACCCAACTATTATCATCCTTATGAAGTACATCCCAAGTTAAACCCATCTGTTGTCCTCCTTATGAAGGACAACCCAAGTTAAACCCAACTTTTGTCTTCCTTATGAAGGACAACCCAAGTGAAACCCATCTGTTTTCCTCCTTATGAAGGCTAATCCAAGTTAAGCCCAACTTTTGTCCTCCTATTATAATACATAGAAGGGGTAATTTTGTATTATCATTGGGGATGTAAATAAATTTATCGGCAATAGTCTTATCCCTTAAGATTCCTGACACAAACATAATTATGAAGGTACGCAGCTTTTTTCTTTTTTAATTTGACTTTACCTGAGCTTGGCTTAGAGGTGGCTTTTCTTTCTGCCTTCTTCTTGGCCTTCTCAGCTCTCTCTGTTCTTTTCCTTTCTGTTTCACTGTCACTTCCTGATCCTAACTCCTCTTCATCTTCGGAACCTAAAGAAGATCCAATATTAGGTGTTTTCTCCTAAAAGCGCCTATGAGCACTGAAAACCCCCTCCTCTTATCTTTGAAATAGATTTAAGAAATGTTTATCTCCTATGATAATGCGTAAGGGGTAGTTGCACGAAGTGCATTAAAACTTGAATTTAGTGAACTGCAGTGAACTTTTTTCTGTTTAATAGCTTAAACTTCATCTATAGGACATAGGATATTTTAAAGAATTTCAATTTTCTACCAGGTAGTTTTAAAAATATCAAGACTTAAAAAACTTATTTTTTTTAGATATATGCAACATAAATGGCTGTCTTGTTTTTATAAAAAAAGAATGATGATTATTTTAGTGGTGCCCAATTGAAAGCTGTTTATTGTAATACAAAATGATAAACCTATGTTATGAGGTAATCTTGAAACTTATGCTTGCGATCAAACTTTTTAGATGCACTTCATCCAACTATCCCTTTCGATTGCGTCTACCTGTATCACTGGGATCATTATCTATCTATCTGTGTACCTGTATCACTGGGATCACTATCTATCTATCTGTTTACCTGTATCACTGGGATCACTATCTATCTATCTGTGTACCTGTATCACTGGGATCACTATCTATCTATCTGTTTACCTGTATCACTGGGATCACTGTCATATTCCTCCTTGGCATCCTTGGCCTCGAGGGTATCGGGATTGAATTCCTCGTCATCACTGGACATACTTGAGTTCTCAGAGTCACTCTCAGCGTCTGCTTTAACCTACAAAACATTAAAGTAAAAGAATAGAGAGGGCACGAGCTATATGTAACTCTTCCCATGGGTTGGGTGGGGACCCTGTGCCGACTTTCAATTTGGACTTTGAATATCAGCCAATAGCGTCGAAAATATAAATACATCCAAGTCGCTACATTAGAACAGAAAGACATTTTCTAGCAGATGAAAAAGATCAGCACCAATAGGGCCAGGTAGTTGTCTTAGTTATACATCTATTCTTATACATTTATTAACAAAACAAAAGCAATAATAAAAATTAGGCTTTTAAGTATCACAGTATTGGGTATGTGTAGAATCCATTTACTGAATAATGCAAAAGATATTGTCAATCTATTGCAATTTACATTAATAGTAGACTTTTATACAGTAAATAAATGTATTCTTAGCCGGTGAAGTCGATAAAAACACTGAATTTTTCCTTATGGGCAAAAAGCTGTTTCATTTTAAAACCCAGCAATAAGCTAGGACTTTATAGCTATATTAAAGATACTTACGAACGGGCGAAGTTGCTTAAGTTATATAATAGCTGCGCTACTATGAGTTTTGAAGAGAAAAAATGGTCACCTTTTCAAGATTATGATCAATATCACCACCCAGCTGAATAGAAGTAGCATCCATCTTGCCTGTACTCTTCACATTAATCTTCTTACTCTTCAAGAAATCAAACAACTTGTGATACTCCTCCTTTTCAATACTTGAGAAAGTGTATGATGAATCGCCGCGGGTGTGGATCTCAATGTCAAAAGATCTATTTGAGCCGCCGGAACGGGCAAAGTTGACGTTCTTAACATCCTCGTATTTGATGAAAATCGGCGGCTTGTACACAAAGACGAATCCGCGTTCCAGCGGGTAGACAAAGCCGCTGGCGGCCTTGTATGAGCAGGAAATGGCGGGGGTGTTGCTGTGGCCCTTGAAGCTGCCGGGCACGGTGACCTTACGGCCGCAGATGACCTTCATTAGCTTGGAGATAATTTCGAAGGTGGGGCCCTTCATCTCCTTCTCAAGCTTACCCTCGTACTTCTCCTAAATAAAAAATCCACGATATAGAAAATACAGCTAATTAAAAAAAATACTATGGTCTTTATTAAATGCAGAATAATAAGTTTTTAATCATAAGAACGCAGGGGTGTATATTATGCAAGATTAGTTTTTCCCTCCAAGAAGGGGGAAAAATGTAAAACGTTTCCAGTGCCTACTCTTCATTTTATTAATTCTTTATTCCTCCCTCATATTTTCCTAGTTTTAGTTTTGTTTCTCAAAGGAGGGGAAAAATGGTAACAAGTTTTCAATACTCCTTATTTTTCCTTTTTACACCCTAAATTAGAACATTAATAAATTACCTGTAACTCTTCTTCGCCGATGTCGAGTTCGAGCTCTGTCTCTTCATCTTGCATGAAGGATAGTACAAGATAGTGGTATCTAAAAATAAAATTAACAATATTAGTTTTATCAAAACTGATGGCATTGTGAAATGAAAAAAAAAGTTAATTGTCCTTCCGTGTAAAGACATACCAAGGAGACACAAGACATCCCAAATGTATGACGGACACACACACACACACAAAAGGAATTTTTTTAGAGACTACTCATTTGGAAGTCCCACTGTACAATTTATTGTCCATTCCTACACAGACATTTCCTAACTCTTATTCAATGTCCAATCATATTCATTTTGATCTATTTATCTACCTGACACCATCTATTAATCTCACCTTGTCTGACCCTGTTTGATTGGAGGATCCAAATTGACACAGAAAAACACTTGTCTCTGATCTTTATGTGGCAGCAAAAACAATCTGGAGACCAATACTTAAATTATTTTGCTATTAAACATACTTTTTTATGAATTATGAAATATTTTTCCATTGAAAAATATTTCATTTTTGAAATACATAGTACATTGTTTTCTACCTAAATTAAAAGTTCCCTTTAATAATATTAGATATCTATAACATGATAAGTCAGTACTTAAAAAAATATTTATAGGTACAAATAAATAATAACCCTTTAGCTCATTGTAAAAAAAAAACCTTGGATCTAGTGAACTTTACGGTAAAATGTTCCTGGGATCGATTATCTTCAAAAACAGCTAAACGTACATGATCCTAAATCTAGATCTAAATACAAAATAGAACGATGTCTGTCTGTCTTTCTGAAGCTAATGATATCGGTAACCGTTGAACTGATTGAGTTTTACTCTTCAGGGAATATACCTATTGGTCATGTTATGGTTTGACGCTATTATTTTGGGGCCGCTAATTTTTAATATTAAAGTATTAATCCCTGATGACGGTAGATACAGGAATCTTGTAGTCGAAAGTTTTTCCGTGGAGATGGAAGAATGTTGGGTAGAACTTGATGTCATATCTGCCTCTGGGAGACAGAGAGTGGATTTCTCTGAAGGAGGCCATGTCCTTGCCTCCGGTGGCAGTAACAATGTTGGCCTTCGACATGATTTGATCTAAAAATTAGCAACAGGATGAAATTTAATAGCAAAGGTCATTGTATAAAGTTTTATGGAAGGTATTGTTCACTTATATTATTTTTTAGTGTTATCAGGTATTTTAGTTTTTTGCCCACTTAATCTTTGAATAACATAACAGCAGGATTTAATTTTGAATTAAGTTCGTGTGAATATTTTATAAGGAAAGCCTTTAAAATAAAGAAAGAAATATGCAATCCATTGCAAGTTTCGAACATGGGAATAAAATAATTCTCCCCGAAGTCTTATTAATAACTTTTTCTTATTCGTTGACTTCACAACATTGGGAACTTTTATTGAATTTTGATTTTTTAGTTCATTTAGTTGAGTGTCCAAAGGTTCAACTATTAATTGTATTCTACAAAAGGTGTAATTTTGTGTATCATCATTTGGGATGTATATCAATTTATCGGCCATTGCCTCGTCCCATTAGTTCCCTGATCTGCACTACTATTATAATTACCTTTGAATGCCTCAATGGGATCCTCATCACCTACAATCTCGGCAGTAGGGATGTGGAACCTCAATTCAGACAGGTTTACAGGTGCCTCGTCGTTGGCAGCAAACTCTACTGTTACCTACATAGACAAGATTTATTTTCATACAAAGTTTCGCATTTTTAATTCGTTAACTTGAAATGTAATTGAAAATGATAATATTTAACTATAAAAAGTTAAAAATAAGAGGAGGTAAAACTTACATATAAAAAAAAACACAAACGAACATTTTAAAGGGAAAAAAAGTATTTTATTGCAAAGGGAGGGGGGCGTATGTGCCACTTTTTGGAACCAAAAGTAAAACGCGCATGATCTCAGCCCATAAAAGAGTTACAGCTCTAAAATTTAGCACAGCAGTTGTTTTTGTAGAGAACAATATAGAACTGTGAAGAAACGGCGGCGGAACCGCCGTTTCCCGCTGAATTTTTTTTTACATTTTTTCGCCAAATTAGACAGTTCTTAATTATCTGAGATGAACTTTTTTTCTCATAAAAATTTCCCTTATATTTTCACGTGACACTTGTAATATTTCAAACATGTCAATATTAAAAAAA
>LS051159.1:0-10716 GCA_900241095.1 Acartia tonsa | reverse complement strand
TATCGTTCTACTACTATTTTTAGGCCTTATAACACACACACCTTTACGGAATTTACTAGAAAATGACCTCCCCCTTTGTTATGGAAAGCGGGTTTACTATCATTATAAGTCCAGGGGAAAAAATATCTTGTGATTAGATCCAACTAATTTTTATAGCGCTTTTCTATTTAATTTGTGTTTTACCCTTAATCAGAACAGATACCACAATGAATAATGAAATTTACAAAAACCAAATTTTTATAGAGGACACAAAATCATGTTTTTTTGTGGTAGTTTTTTCTCAAATTAAAAAAAAATATTTTCACTTCATTTTACTTACCTTGTCCCTAACTTGCCCAGAACCAATACAAAGCCTTCAAGAAAAATTATATATTTTATTTATAAATAAATATATCATTTATTAAACACAAATTATATATTTTATTTATAAATAAATATATCATTTATTAAACACAAACAATGTTCACAGTGACCATACTTAGCCGTGATAAAAATACAAGTTTGATAGAAATAGTCCACGGAGCCAGTTAGGAAAATATTCAGTTTTCCTATCCGCGGACAATCGTCGATAAAACCATATGATGATACAACTAATCCATTTTATCTGGTTCTGCTACATAAATCATTGTATTTTTATTACTTGATTCCTGCTATTTTTTTTGCTTAAACAATAAACACAAATCTTTATCAATTCTTAGCCTTGGCCCATTACATGTAAAAAAAAATATGAATAATGCATTGAATGTTTAAATATATTAGGCTTTGTTGCATAATTGTATACATATTCTTATTTTTTTCGTGATTACTAGGCTTTTAATTTTTCTATTTGAATGTCTTATAGTACGAAAATGTGTTGATGCATTAGAAATGAATTATGACTTTTATATTGGCTACAACCAGATAAATAGTTTCTATTCCGTCCGCTAAACTTATTGATTTTCCATGCAGTAGTGAAAGAACTAGTTCGACTACACAATAAGTTTAATTTTTTGTAGCATTTCTTGCTGCGCATATTCATGTCCTAGTTTCTTTTGTAAACTTGGGATGACGCAATTTGCAATGTTTTACCTTTTCATATAAACTTTGTATTTTATGCATCCAGTTTTAAACTTGTTTTCCTGAAATTCTGCATTTATATTATTATGCAACAACTGAGGACTGACAACTTTTTTTTACGCATTTCATACAATATTTTTAGTTCTCTGAATTTTTTTGTGTTGCCGTTTTTCTAATATTTCATGAAGACCTGTTATTAAATTAGTCTTAATCTTTATCTTAAAGGGTCGTTTATAATTTTCCTTTGATAGTGAAATGAAAATTATGGTATTAATTTTTGGTGTTTTTTTTCATGTAGAATTTTATTCTATTTTTTCTTAAAAATTCCTATAATTTGATAGAATACATGATTTTTCAATATCGTCTAGATCCGGTTTTATTCCAGCGGAAATGATTAAGAGCCATTCTAGAAATGGTTGTACCAAATTTTATTTTATAAACATGGCTACTCAAATATTTATAATGAGTAAAGTGAATGCTGTTTGAAATATATTTTAGTTTTATATTTAAAAAAAATGTTTGTTTTAGGCAATCCTAGCTGCGTTAGAGCCACCAGAGCCTGTGAAGCGAAGAAAATGTACTCTGCTATAAAGTAGAAGAGAACAGCTGAGATGACCAATTTTTTCATATCAGCAGCAGCAAATTATAATCTGCTCGTCGTCCTTTTTTCATCCACCGTAATCATACATAATTCCTGCATCTTTTATTCATATCCTGCGTCATCTTTTCAATCTTAAAATTGTATTTGCCCTAAAAGTAAAATTGTAAAAAAAAAAACCTTAGGTTTATTGAATTAACTGTTTGTAAGATGACATAAGATTGTCATTAAACCTTATTCCCATGAATTTCTTATCATAACCACAAATATTACTAAAAACCATTTATGTAATTGTTACATATAATAAGATTATAAATATAAAATATATCTTCCTATACTTGGTGATCTAACATAATTCTTTAAAACTGAAAATTGCTTTCCATAGAGGCCATTGAGCAAAAAATATTTATAATTAAATTAGATTTTTTATAAAAATGCTTAATTAACCCATATCTGTGACCTTTCTTGTTTTTGTCCTAATCAAATGTTTTATATTTCTTAAATTTAAAAGAATATTTTTTCATTAATATTGAACAAAAAGTTTTTGATAATTTTACTGGACATAAAACAGGAGAAAATAAATCAAATCTTTTTGATAATTTAAATAGTAGAATTTAATTCATCAAATGGTTATTTGAACTTCTTTTTTTTATTTAAACTATTTGTTTTTGCTTATTTCCTGAGAGAAAATTGTTAGTTTTTTTTATTGAGATGAATTTAGAATTTAAAATAAACTTTTGATTGATTTTTTACTTTAGTTTGTAGTCTAAAAATGATTTATTTTCATCTCATGATAATTTTAAAATCCAAAATTCTCGCATGTTGTAACGTTTTTATATATTTAAAGTGTTTTTGTTATTAATTTAACATATATATGTTATTAAAATACATTAAATCATTGGTAGATGTGTCAAGAAATATTCAAATATTATTATTTTAATAAAATTAAGATAAGACAAAGTAATGTATAATTAGTTGAATTCAATAAAATAGTGTTTAGCAGTGACAATGTATTAAACATTTATCATATTTTAAAATCTTATCTTAATTTTATTTAAAAATGTATTGAAAAATATAAATTGTTAGTCAAGTCTCCTGCACTTCCTTAACATTTTTAAAAATCCCTTTCAAATATCAATCATTACAAAAAGTAATGATATTTTGATAAATTCCATTTTTTATTCCTTACTTATTTGGCCTTTTAATTGCAAGACTTTTGTTTTTATTTAATTCTTATCGGCACCTGAATTTTTGAGGATAGGGTTTTGGCACCTTAGAAGTATTTTGCCTTTTCAGCTATTTTTACTTCAATAAAAAAATCTTCTTTAGAAACCGTCATGATACTGTTAAATCATAATGGTATAATGAAACATTGAAAAAAATGATACATTTTGCCATAACTATTTTCAAGATTGGAGGTAAAATTATTTTTCTTGATGCCAAAACTCCACTTTTTATCCACCCTCCCATCATTATCCTTTCTAATTGACCTCCCCCTGTCAATTTTTATCCTTTTCTGTACAAAATTTGATGTACAAGGAGGAAAATGTCTATTTTCCAAATTTTATACTAAAAAGTTAAACGTATTTTTCATAATAGAATGTATCATATATTGTAATTGGCAAAAATTGCATTTTATGAAAAATATATTATTTGACATTGATAAATTGATAATTTTAGATTTTAAGTCACACAAGGCATGAAGTAATCGCGTACGGAAGTAAGATGTCAAAACACCCTTGATATTGTAATTGCCTTCTCCTTTTTCACTCCAGAAATTTGTAGATTTATAACTACAGGTTGTTTATAGAAACTTTTGGCGTTATCCTCTTAGAAATTTTCCTTTAAATTTTGAAAATCTGATTACACCCCTCCCCCTCCACAGTGAACAACTATTTTAGGTTAGGCTAGGGGGCCGAGCGCTGCGGCTAGGAAACTCATTTTTCTAAGAGGATATTACCAAACTTTTATTAGAAGAGTCATCATAAGAACTTGATCAAGTAAAATGGGGATCTTCAGACAGATTATCATGTACTCTAAATAAGTGAAACTTTTAGCTGGCTAAGATAACGATCCCCTCCTACTCTATGGACGAACTGACAAATAAATGACAGTGAAATAGCAACCTAAATTGGCAATTGTTCCCCTGTCAACGTCGACCATTAGAGTAATCCTTCTAATGCTCATTCAGGGACAACTATCAATAAGCTCCATCAATTTGGACCATCTTAGAAGATTATGGTTTTTATCTAGTTCTAAAAATAGGCTCAAATTGATCATGTAATCAGAAATTAGGGTTTCTGAAACCTTACATCAACTGTCAAATCATATATATATTTCTAAATGTCGTCTTCTATATCGTAATTTTTAAAAATATTTGGAGTCTAGACTTCCAAACTTTTAAATTCATAGTAGGGCTCGGAAATTCAATGTGTAAAGTAACATTTCAAATATTCTAAAAATCTTTTATCTTCTATTTTAAATGATTTTTTTAGAAGAAAGGTCATTTCTAATTCATTTTATCCATCATTTAAAGAAAAATTTCCGATCGTTATGAATACTTGTTGTTTACTGAGATTTGGGTCTAGACATGACAATTTAATTTCCCGCTGTGGAGTTAGCCAAAGCTTCCAACATGGCTACCCCTCTAGGACCAACAGCCCCCCAATTACAAACATGTAAACAAAGGAAGAAATTGCAATTTTTCAACTTTTCTGCACTTTACTTGGTTAAAAGTGAAATTTACGTAGTGAAATTGATAAAAATCTCAAAATTTGGCAATAATTAAGTATATTTTTATGAATTTAATAACCTTTATCTTCTAAAATTTATAAGAATGTTCTGATCATTAAACTAAAAAGTAGATTTCTTATTAACTTATTTATTTTTATGTTTTAATAAACAATACTATTATTTTATTTGTATGCCAATGGTATAGAAATGTAGATATTTAGATGAAAATTTCATCCATCCAACAACTGGGAGGCATTTTTTAATGAATTTCGTTTATACTAATAACCATGTTACTTTTTATTCAACATTTATTCCAGTCAAATACTTTAAGTAGGTATATAGGCTAAAACTAATCACTTTATTACATATTTCCTCCAAAAAATAAACTGCAATAACAACCTAAGAATATATCTATGATGAACTGCAGAATTTGAGTGAGATATGGAAAGATGATTGCATTAGCTTGAAAGCCTAGCTATATATAAGTTCTAGTTCTCAGCATAATATTTAGAGTTACTGAATGAGGGATAAACTATACATACAACATCCAATAAAACCATGTTATTCAATTAATTGTACATGCCTTTTGAAACAGTTCATATTGATTTTAAATTCTAATCTTATTTTGACGGTTTGGAAACCGCTATTTATCACTTTAAGTCATCTATATAATCCATTTATAAATTTCAAACAATATCACATGTATAAATTTATAAAATTAAGGAATTCTTCGGCGAATTCAACTGATCTTCCAAATACCTGTCAATGGAAAATGTATAAAATAGTACGTTTTCTAGAATAGTTAGTTATTACTGTACATAACACCGGGTTTTACGTGAACTCTTGATTTCAGGGAACCTTCTCATAGGTCCCGGGATGGTTTTATGTTATTTTATTTATAGATTCTTGTGATGGTTTAATGTGTATGGTTTATATGTTCTCACCCTGCCCCTTCGAAATTAAATATGTAAGAGGCAACCGCACAGCCGCTAGTATGATAAATATCAAGAACCATATTTATAAATTATTTATCTTGTTTGTCACCTTTCCTGTGCTTCAAATAAAGTTTATAATATTTTAAAAAGCTATCTTTATATATACATAAGCTTTAAATGTGGAAGTATAATCTATTCTATGTTTTTTTATAATTTTAAAAATATTTTCAGATCTTAAATGTGAATTTGAATGGTTGCCCGTAAATGAATATGTGTTTGTTACTGTGTACATAACACAGGACGAGGCAGCTTTCAGAAAGGTAATAATTATGAAATTTACAAGATGGTTGAAATATAAATTAATAGTGGGTATTAATATCAATTTACCTATGATAGAAATACAGATAGAAAGTATATTTGTATTTTACTTAAAACTTAAGTTAATTTTGATATTATAAGTAATTTTGTTTGTTTTGCTTATCAATAATATTTTATTTTATTCTAGATCTTCGGTTGGAAGAGAAGAAAATATTATTTCTTAATATTGATGTAAGTTTTTCATTATTTATTAGATTACTTTTAATTTAAAAAGAAAATTGATATCTAATAAAGAAGATGATACCTTATCTTTAATTACTTTTTAGTGCTAAAATAAGTGAAAATGCTCGAGAACGGAGTCCACGTAACCCAGGTTCCCTCCCCCCACCACACGCAACAACAACAGCAACAGCGCCAGCAGCTTGGTGGCCAGCAAACCAACGACACAGCCTTCCCTGGAGGACCTCTCCGTCACACGTACACCTTGGCCGCGCCTGGTCAGGTTACACATACAATTCTGTCAACAATATCTGCAAATGAAATTAAAGAACCAAAGCAGGTAATTAAAACTATAGCCTTTTATTACTTCATGTTAACTTTAAAAAGATGATGAAAATGATAATTTCTGTTTAAGCCTTCTGTTTTTGTGTTTCCCATTTTCGTTATTTTTTAATCATTACCAAATTATAAAGAGATTTTTTGTTCAGGAATATCTTGTAAATGGAGAACCTTTAGACAAACAAAACTATAAATGTCCTCACTGTGAGAAAATGTTTGTTCGTGAAGAGCACCTGAAACGTCACATTCGAATTCACACGGATGAGCCTATACACAAGTGTGAGGTGGAAGGATGCAACAAGGCATATACAAGGAAAGAAAGACTTAATAAACATTTAAAGGTAATACAAAGTTTTAGTATGTAAGTTTTCCATTAGATATTTCTACCACTTTTCCATACATCTCTTTGTTTTTTTGAGATTTTAAACTTTTATTTTAACTTAATTAAGTAGGTACTTAGTGTTTTACAAAGAGAAATAATGTCCCAAGTAGCCATTAATATAAAAGCAACAAAATATTTAATTAAAAAAAGATTAAATAAATTATAGGTACCTAAGTATTTACATAAGTCTGTTGCGTTTGACAATTTCTTAGAGCATTTATGTTTTTCAAAGTTTTAGATTTAATCATTAAAAAGAAATTTTACAGAACTCTGGTTCACGGTCAGAATTACTTTAACTACTAGAAATCAATTTTAAATTTAGTTTGTTCATCTTGGAGTACAACCAGAGAGATTGTTTTGGTGTTCTCTTTGCGGAAAGGACTTTAACAGGAAAGAACATCTACAAAGACATCAGAAAAATGTTCACGGGGTAAGATGTTATTATAATTTTTTTCTCGTATTAATTCGAATCCGGTGGCTAGGAACCGGTTTTAATTCATACGAAAAATTATGTCTGGCATCGTATTATATCCAGCTTTCTACCAATATAAAAATGTACAATCATAAGATTAAAACCTTCGGCACCTCGGGGCTAAATAAAGCTGGTTTTAATCTTATAATTGTACATTCTATATCCGCGGAAAACGGTTTATAATACGATGAAAGAAATAACTATTATCCTACTTATTAGTTTTTTAGTTAAACACAGCAACCCATTCGTTATAACCATCCCATAGATTTTTATGAAATTATTCTATTTGTTATTTGTTGTAATCAATATCTTTTTTATTTCAGCCAAACGGTAAACTCCCTGGATCAACAATAGCTCCGCCCAACCACCTGGCAGGACCCATCATTCAGACGCCGCGACGAAGGAAAGAGGGACCTGTTGAGGTATTGCACTGCTCTTACGAGGGATGCAAGAGTACATACACGCGGAAGGAACACTTGAACAAACATCTTAAAAAGCACCAGGTTTAGGAGACATTTGTTTTTGACATCCGTTTTTTGGTTATGATACTTTTTAGATGGTATTTGTTTAAGTATTCTAACTATTTTATAATAGAATTATAATTTTTAGGGAATATTACCGGAGCGCAACCACTTTTGCCAGACGTGTGGCAAAAGCTTCACCCGGAAGGAACACCTGCAACGTCATGTAAGGATCCACACTGGGGAGACACCGTACCACTGTGTTCAGTGTGATAAGTCCTTTGCGCGCAGAGAACATATGAAACGACACGAGAGGGCTCACAATGGAGAAGGTCCTCCTTTCCCTCCAGAGTAAGTTTTCTTATCCTATTATATAAAGTATTATTATATATATAAACACAGATCATTTCTTTAACTTTTTATTGATGGAATACAATTATTTCACTATTAAATAGATTATCAGTTCCAATTAAAATGTATAAAATAAGATTTAAAAAATATATATCCTTGCATTTTGAATCCTTTTAATAGACTAAATAATAAGAAAGAAGTATGTGTAAGAAAATTGTACCCCCTGCAGGGTTTTTTTTTATATAAAGTAGGTAGTAAGGTTATTTTTGTCTGTTTGAAGCTTAATTTTGAAAAAAGGAAATTTGCATGAATAACATAAAGCTAAATAAGTTATTGGCTTAAGCGTAAATACGTGTTTATTTAAATTACACTTGGTAACACTTCTTTAAAGGTAGCATATTTATGAATTTTTGTTAACAATTTTAATATGATTAGGTAGCATTTTGTATAAACATTGTTTAATCCTTTATTGTTTCAGGGAACATGTTACCCCAACTAGAAAAGGAAGAAAGCCTAATCCATTAAAGAACATGCACCCAAGTCAAATTACTATTGGAAGCATTACCACGGTTAAAAAAGAACCAGGACACCAAGGTTTGTATTTTTTACGTAAATAAGGAAGGCTGTTTTTTCTTTCTTATTATCATGTATTTTATGAATTTAATGCAAAAACGAAACAACGCTGTTCTTTATATCCTTTTATATAAAGTAGTAAGCGTTTTTTGTCTGTACTGAAGGATCTCGCTAACTGCTGAACCGATTTTGTTCTCCTTTACAGTGAAGCTTCTTATAGGTCTTAGGAAGGTTTTAAACTATTTTGGGGGAGGGTGTCTTCACCCCCCTCCCCCCAAAAAATATTTTTTATCTTTTTGAAACTCAAATTTTAAATGGGATGAGGTCGACTTTTCCTCTTCCAACCTTAAGTTGCTTCTAGGGGCGTAGCCGCTAGTTAAATATATTAAAGTAAAAGCTTTAGCAAATAAAGGTCTTTTTTGTCTGAAGCTTAAGATCTCAATAACTACTGGGCCGATTGGGTTCTCTCATTTAGGTAAACTTCACATAGGTCCTATGATGGTTTTAGGCTATTTTATTTCAAGATTTAAGTCTTTAAAGCTATTTTTCTATACCTTTTTTGACCCTTCGAATGCAGAGCCCCTAGATCCTAGGGGCAAAACCGCTAGTAAAGTATATTTTGTTTGTTAATTAGGATCTCGGAAACCATATAGAGGAGGTTTCAGATATCTCAAAGGATGGATTTAGGCTATTTTTCCTTCAAAATATGATACAATGTCTGTGTCTGTCCACTAAGATCTCGTAAACGACTAGACAATTTGTAATAGAAACCATATACCCCTCCCAACCCCACACACACAAAAAAGGAGATTTTTTTGTACTATATGTTCATTTTTAAAAGCAAAGCTTTTCTATAATTAGGGTCGGTCCGTCCGTGAAGGATTTATTTTTTCGTTAATTTTGGCATGTTTGAATTATATTATAACCGAAGCAACTCTATAATCAAGTTCTGAAAATGTAGGTATGTCAATAAACATTATTCTGTATCAAGCAGTTTTTCAACAAATTTACTTACAATTTTGTTTATATTTATGCAATGATAATCTGCTTATTCAGTTCTGAAACTCTAAAGGTGTTAATGTTCGTTTGTGCTTCAATTTCTGAGCTCCGCTTTTATGGATGTTGTCATCCTTATTAAATTAATTGATGGACATATATTGTCCTCTTTGTTATATAGTAAACGAACAAAGACAAAATTTAAAAATAAAATAAAATGCATTTCAGTCCTTGGAATTATATTGTGTATATGCATTGCTTATTCATATCTTTAATTAATCAATACATTTAAGCATCATTATGAAAATGTCAAATTAAATGGCACTTCGATGGAGTAGAAATATAGCCTTAAACCATACCAAGGCATAAATAATGTTACCATAATAAAGATAAAGAATAATTCCCCTCAAATGACAGATCTCTGTTTCTTGTTAATAAAGATATCTTGGTAAAAATTGCAGGAATGAAAGGACAATAAATTGATATGCATTCCCAATGATGATAAACAAAATTACCCCTTCTGTACAATAAAATTTACAGTCCAATGTCCCCTCCCTCCCTGCATAATGCTAACAGATTTTCTGCATCCCCTCTTATTACAGAAGCAGATAATATTGTATTACAACTTTTGACGATTTTTTTTGTGTTTTCATTTAAGAGTTAGCTTTACTTAGAGAGTAAGAATATAGGATATATTGACAAGGGAAATTTGTCGTCATTTTAGGTTGCTAATATGAAACTCATTTATTGGTCAGTTTGTTCTTCCAATAATTAGTATGTAGGGATGGAATAAAAGAGGTATTTCAGCAAGCTGCGATTATCATTTTATTAGAGGACATGAAAATCTTGTGATATTGATCTTTAAATTAATCTACATTCCTTTCATCCCCCAATTATTACCATTAAACAAAAGCGGATAATTTAGATATACTGATTCCTATGACAACAAAAGTACAATGTTATAACCAAAGCCAAAGTCCTCAAAATGTAAGTTTGACCTTTAACATTATCCTGTATTTTAGCAGTTTTACAACAAATTTACTTACAATTTTGTTTCATTTTCTACATTATATTAAATTATTCAGTTTTAACACTTTACAAGTGTTAATACTTGTTTGTCCTACCGTTTCAGAGCTTCACTTTAAGGATGTTTTCATCCTTGTTTCTTGAATCTAAAAGTAACCTCTCACAAACTTTTGAGAAAATTCGTTGAGAAAAATTTGAGACTTTAAGGATTTCACGCATTTTGATAATGGAATCTTTACAAATGTCAATTAGTTTAA
>LS051152.1:7870-18084 GCA_900241095.1 Acartia tonsa | reverse complement strand
GATATGGTCGTCCGTCCATCTGTCCGCAACAGATCATTAATTTAGGCATGTTTGATTTGATTTTAGACCTTTCATGGTGATTCCATTACTGTCAGAAATCGTAGTATCATTTTTTTATATGATATGATTATCATATTTATATGATTTTTGGAATAATGATTCTTAGAAAGATTAGGGACTATTTTATAAGGGAAACATCTCTATCATCAACAATTAAAATGTTTAGTATGTCTGTATTAAGTATTCTGTATTTAAGAAATTTTGGAAAAGATTTAATGAAATTTCTGTTTAGACTTATACTATGCATCTTTTCTATAAAAGTATTCTGTTTGTTTGTCTGTTTAACAAAATATAAAAGGTTAACTCACAAAAAGTTTTAATCTTATATTATATCAATTTATAATTTACGATGTTGTTCTATTTGATCATTAAAGTCTTCGCAACAGGTTCAAACACAATTCGAACTCATCTTATATATTTAACGTTTGATTTCTTCAATTTGAATTAGTTTTGTGGGAGGGCTTGGGGATCTTAAGGGTTAACAAATTGACGATATAAATTTACATACACCCCCAATGGTGATAAATACCATAATTACCCATAATGTTATTTTCAGTAGAAATGGTAAGACATTTTTAGACTGGAACAAACCAATAAAAATTCGATAAAAGGTTTTTTTTATCCAACGAATAAGAAAATGTGGTTATAAAACTGTGGGTATCAGTATAATATACAGTCCAATTCACAATCCCTTCCCGTAGAAGACTGTAGAGGACTATTAGAACAGAAACATAAAGAAATCAATGTTTAGATACTGTTATTGTGAGTATTTTGACCCAACCCATGATAGTTCATAAAACTTTGGGGACACTCACCAATATAATTAACAGTCCAGAAGAAGTAATTTTATCTTTTATCATTTGGGATGAATTTCAATATATCGTCCATTGTCTTATCCCCCTTGATTCGTAGAGAGTATTTATTGAAAGTGCATGTAAGGTCAAATAGTGTTAACTTGTGTGTGTGTGTGTTGTTTGTGTGTAAGTGGATGAATTTTTGAGTGCGTGTGGCACATTAGACAAATTAATACTAGAGACCAATTAGATTTGACAAATCCAATTTTACAGTTTTTTTTAAACTAACTGATTCTTACCCTCATAAAGTATCTTGGCGTTCAATATTGTACCTACTGCTGCTCTGGAAGTTGGGTTGGGTAACATATAAATTAAGAAGAGGTAGAATGTCTTATCACAAAATAGGTGCAACTAACTAAAATACATCGTTGGGACTTTCAGATAAAGATCGTGTTATTAAAGGATTGGTTGTCATCAACATTTCAGGAAAAATCTCTAAAAAACATTTTAATTTTAAATTTCTAATTTTTATTTATAACTTTCAAGTGAGGGAGGGGACATTTTACTGTAAATTGTAGTACCTAAAGGTTTAAAGCCAAGTTGTCTTATTCGTTGACTAAAACACATTGATATTTATATTGAATTTTAATTGGTTGGTTCCAAACTTTTAAAAATTACTGAGATGGGATATAATCATGATCATGATTTCCAGAATCTAGCTCTATTACCTCAGGAGTATGAATAATACCTATAGTATCAGGTATCTGAAGGGATAAGACAATTAGGAATAAATTGATTTATATTTCAATGATAAACAAAATTACGTCTTCTGTAAATTAGAATTCGCCATTAAAGGTTGAAGATGATAAAAGTCCCTCCATAGATTATGACGTCTTAAGATAAAATAACCAATGAGAGAGGACAGCATAAATTTTACCATTGGTCAATTACAGTGTATACTGGCCTCTCATTTGCTCTTTTTATCGTATGACTAATTTATAATCTGTGGAGGGACTTTACACATCTTTTTAATTATTGTCTGACCAAAGTACCTCTAGTTGTTAAGCCAACTAATGTAAGAATGTGCCTTGAAAACTTTGAATACCAGTATAATTTACAGTGCAATGTTCCCTTCTTCCCTGTACTGTATTGTCTTTGTAATCTTTGCTTTGTATCAGAAGAAATAATAACCATGTGTGGTGTCTATGCTAGACAGTCAAACAGCGAAAATAAAAGGTATGATAAATGCACGCTCTTATCAGCCATTAGCAAAGTAAGAATTGTCAAATTGGTTTCAAACTTGAATCCTTGATAATTGTAACAGTAAGGTACAATTTAGAAAGTTTAGCTTTTTAAAAGGTGTTTTTCTGAATTTTTAAAAACATTTATATGATACAATTAACCTATTCTTACAATGCTTCTTACAATTGCAATGCTATTCTTATGACAATTAGTTATACTATTATGAGTAAGCATCTTTATAATCAAGTCTTTAAATGTAAGTATGTCCATAAATAAAATCTAGATGTAGGAATTTTGAATAATTATTAAATGCATTGTTACTCTATATTTGATAATGCTCTAATGTCTAAGCGTCTGGTTTATTAAGCTTCGCTTTAATGGATGTTTAATTTATTGTTACGTTGTTTCGTATGAACACCTCTGGCTAATACCATGTGTCAATCCGAGCAACCCATTCACGCACGAATACAATTTAATTTAGTAAAGTTCGGGTTTTTAAACAAATTTTCAGATTATTTCTAGATCATGTTGCTTTACCTCAAAGTGCATAGCTAGGAAAAAAACCCTCTATTGACATAAATTGGAAATAAGGGGTGATATCTTTTTTATTGCCTTTTACCCCTGCGTGGCCTATAACTGTGGTGCCCTAATCCTGCTGTACTACCATGTGCTTATTATAACCTAATCTAGCCTAAAGTAATCACAAACGCACCAAATACTAACACCCCCGTCCCCCCCCCCTCAAATAGGGGGCGGGCAAACTAAATATAGTAAATCTTCACTATTAAATATATTTAGATGGAAAGGTCTTTAGTAATCTATTAGAAGGCCAAAAGATTTCAATAGTTGGGTAGGCAGGCTAACATAACCGGTAATAATCTTATGATTTCTTTTTAAATATTTGTGGAAAATCGTCTATAATACGATGCTATACATTATTTTTCAGTATTGATGAGAACCTGAGATGAGTGGATATTGATCAGTTTCGAAGACTTATTGTACAAGAAAATATAAATTTTGTTTAAAACCCGAGGTATAGCTAACAAGAATCTGATCAAGTAGAAATAGTAAAAGTTAAAGGTTATGTAAGACAAACCCATGTCATAGAAATTATCAAATTTAAAGGGGGAGTTTCATGAACAAGATTTAATTGAAAGTTGCAGAAGCAAATTGTTATTAAATTACAAAACTGCCCTTATCATCAAGAACTAAACAAAAAATAGCAATTAAAATTTTGCAGTCTTTAAGTAAAAATTTGACCAAGAAAGTCTATTTTTTTTAAATATGAGCAAATGTAATTATTGTTCTACCATTTAGTTTTCAAATCATAAAAGCGCCAAATACTTTTGGGATTATGTACAAAAATATTTTTTAAACTGTTTTTGTTGTCTTTAAAACTTTTAGTAGTATTAGTGAATCTTGATTGGTTAGTCCAAACTAACAGTGTAAATTTTTACTCTACATAAGGGGTAATTTTGTATTGCCTTAACACTTAAGACCTCTATTTGATACTCTTGTGTTTTATGCGTCCGTTATTTTAATGTAAAGGTAACCTTTGTAAACACAAAGAAAGAATTAGGTGAGACAAATTTTTAAAAAATTGTAAATAACTCCAAACCGACACTTTTAAAAACCAATATAATAAAACATTAAACATAAAACATAAAACAAAAACAGTTTTTTATCTAATAATTATTTAAAGTAGAATACACTAGATTATTATTAATAGAGGACAAGAAATAAAAAAAAACACCGGCGAAATAATTAACAAAATATTAATATTAGTCAAGTGTTATAATAGAAATATTAACAAAAATTATGATATTTTTACAATTTTCTAGATTTTTTTTTATAAATCTACAAAATTGTAAAATAAAAGTACATGATAGAAAAAAAACTGTTTGAATCTACAGAACTAGATAGAAAAGTTACAAGGTTATAGATAAAGTTTACATGTTCAACTTTATATAAAACCTTGATTAGTTTGGATACAATTATAATTGGTAATCCTAGAGTAAGAAAGGTTAGCACCATGGCATTCAGACATAAACTAGAAGACACTGCTTCATTAACATACAATATTTTTAATCAGTATAACAAAATAATAAGTTTTTGTTTATTTATTAATATATAACTTTTTAAATAGCAAAATGTAACTAAGTTATGATATTAAAGTTCAAAAACTCAACACCTGTATGAATCTACAAACCATTATGATGGCTGCATTTATAAAAAAAAAGGCAAAAGGGAAAAGGTTTTATAATACAAAAGAGACATCTGTACATAAAATTTGAAACTAAAAATGCGCCGGGCAAAACAAAATATATAGAATATTAAAAATATTGACTACAACAAAACAAAAAATGATTTTATTTGTTCACTAGCTGGAAAAATGGCTGTAAAAATATAAACACTTAAATTTCGCCATTTAAAGTATCAATAACATGTAATTCATAATCATATGGCAACTTTGAATTCACATAGTATATATTCAGTCACTTTTTAAAAAATAATAATGAGGTTAGTTCAAATTCAAATAGGTAATTTTTTAATATCACATCATTTTAAATTTATTAAACAGCAACAAAAAGCAATTTATAATTTAGAACATTTGTTGTCACAAAAACAAAACAAAATCTAATTATTTTCAGAATTTTAGCATCTTTCAATTTCAGCAAATATTTTGCAAATTTCTCCTGTTAAAGATATGTAAAAAGTATGCATGAAAATTGCCAATAGCGGGAGAGCAAAACAGGTGTCAACTCAACAAAAGCTTGCCGCCAAAAAGACAATAATTATAAAATTAAACGCGGCATGTGTTTGCGCGTGCGTGTGTGTGTAACAGAGTGTGCAAAAAAAAGTAAGGTGTTAGGCATACTTTGCACCCCCGGGGTTAACATACTTCCTTTGGCAAACAAGTACAATATCAAGCAAAGGTAGGGAAAAAATTCAAAAAAGTGTTTTCTTTACTAAGCAATTAAGTATTCAAAGGCAACTTTTAGGAAAAAAAATTAAAAGTGATTTTTTTTATAATTTGATGATATTTTCAACTTAAATTTATCGAACATAGGATAAGTTTATTATATAGTAACTCTGATTAAAATTTCTGAGGATGGTTGATAACAATGTAGGGCTAGACCTTTATAGTAGGTCCCAAGGCACTAACAGAAAGACTACCAACCCTTTACATGACCATTGTCTGAAAGTCCTGACTGTGCATTGTTATAAGTTGCGCCTGTTTTAGGCCAAGGCATTCCTACTCCTACTATTATAGTGTAGCTGCACTACAAAAAAAACCTCACTGACAGTCCCCAACCGCGCTACGTAATTGTGGACAGACAAGACGCCCCCTGATGTGAAACATACACTCAAAAGCATCCCTCCCCCCAACACCATCATAGGTGTAGCACATAATAGGTGGGCAAAAAATGAAAAGTGATTTGTGTTAGCAGCAAAAATATACTAAGATAAATTAATCTTTTAATAGCTAGCTTCAATAGGCAAATTTATGTAGTATAAAAATTTAAGTTTGAAAGTTCAAGTTCTTTCATTGCAAAATTCTTTAGTATAGAAGTACCAAAATCAGCATATTATATTAAGAATTATGTGACAATCATTTTGCCTACCATAAATTTTGATACAAATTAACCCTATCCTATTCCTAAATTGTTATTTTTTTCAAGTTTAGGCCATTTTGATACCAGCTTCAATATCAATGTTTTATGGCTAGACCAAAAAAAGTCTTCGTAAGAGAAAAATGAACAAGTACCCATGGTTTCTAACGTGTTTTAATAACAGTACAATAAATGGTTTAGAAAGGTAGAAAGTGTGCTGTGGTTTGAAATAATCAAGGTCCCAGAAACCTTGCTACAAGTACACATATCCTGCTGGTAGTATAGTGACTGAAACATGCTGAAATGTGGGGCCAACCTCACATCAAAACATACTTTTTCTTGTCTTATTATTTTTATATCCTTAGGATATTTTGTTAGGTGTTATTTTATCATTTTTTTACACATAAAATTGTTTTTGCACTTTTAAGGCACTTCTGTAAGTGGCAAATTTTGAACATTTAATTTTTATCCCTAAAAAGTAAGACTCTTAAATTGAAAATGTTAATATAAATTTCGTTTAAAAATAATGTTTAAAGTTATTAAAAACCGATTAACATCCGCTGTATTGGAACCGGTTCTCAACCATACTGTAAAAAAATGTATAGCATCGTATTACAGACAATTTCCCACGAAAAATATAATAAAAATCATAAAATTTATACCAGTTCAGCCCCTCAGGGCTATCAAAACTTGTTTTAATCTTACATTTTTTTATTTTTATATCAGCGGAAAGCTGTCTATAAAAAGATGCGATAAATTACTATTCTGAGACTTTGATTGATAGAAGTGCCAAAAAGTGAAAATTACCTGTAAAAAAAGACCTTATAAAAAATGATGAAAAAATATATACTTTTAAGATGTGTCAACTATATAAGGTAATTGTAGCCACTTAACTATAGGTCCCTGATAAATATACTTATCCAAAAAAAAGTATGCTCATACATTGTAGCCAAAAAATTGCTAATAAAAAGAAATTCTTGCTATAACAGTAGCATATATAATATTTATTTTCTTGATGCTTATAATTGTTTTAATAAAAAATTTTAAAAATGCCTAATTTTTGCAGTTTTTTGCTAACACCCATGGTACACATAGTGTGCCGATTTTTTGACGTTTTTCGCGTAGGCGAGTGATTGGTCTATTGGATGCTTAAAAAGATAAACCCTCGCCTCAGTTTTTTTACACTGCCCCATGTGCATTATCATACATTACCACAAGAAAAACTAATACCCATGAATATTTTGAACTCAATTATTGAAGCTAGTAAGTTTTAAAGTGTTATTGATTTTTCAGAAACTTTTAAAATCTGTTAGCAAAAGAAATTTTTAAAACAAAAAAATTTGCTAATATGAATGAATATAAAACAGGCTTTAAGTATAAATTAGGTTTAAAACACAATTGAATTGTTGCTACTTACCATAGCCTTTTAAAAACCTGCTATAGAATTGTCTTTAATGACATCAAGAAACTTTTAAAGGCAGTATCTTTAATGCTGCTATTAACCTTAAACACTTTTTAAGATACTTGAAGGTATTAAAACTGTAAAAAGTGCTTAGAGACAAGAATAAAAAGAATTCATATTATAAATAGTAAGGTTTTTTATTTGTTTTGTTTAGATTGGATTACATACCCCTCTATGCAAAGGGCAAAGCCGTTGGTAGATTTATGTAAAGCAAAAAGAGTTAAGAAAAGTTTTAAAACAATGATTTTTCCACCCGCCTATTACATAGTGGCGTTTAGCCTTCCTATTTAAGTCCCAAAGCTAAAAGTGTTCACATTATTTGGTAAAAAAAAATCAAAATACAAAAACGTCAAAGAAAATGTACCCTATTTTCATTGAAAATCAATAGTTAAACAATGTTTCAAGTTTTTTTTTTTAATTTCAAGTTATTCGTTGTGTTGATAGAATACTTTTTAGGGCCTATGGATGGTTAAGGCCTGTCATGGGTAGTTGTTCATGGACTACCAAAATTATCCCAAAAAAATAGTTTTAAAATGTTTCCTTTTTAGCTAATTTTAATGAATTAATTGCTCGAGACTGTGCCCTTAGACTTTAGGAACTAAACAATGGGAATAAAAATTGCTAATAACCAACTCAAGACATTTACAAAGCTTCCCTTGAAAAGTCAACGATTCAAGACCAGCATTTACTGAGACCTTACAGGCAAAGAAAATCCATTGTAAATGCGGTAAAAGACCACAAAAACTCCCAAAAAATGCGGCAAACAATCCCTAAAACTCCTTAAGCCAAATCAGTGAGTCCCAAAATATCTATAATTTGTGTTGGGCTTTATGTCCACCTTCGCGTTTTTGTCCCATACAAATTTTGAAAACTTAAAATAGAGAGAAAGAAAAACGTTCTGAAATAATAGAGAGAAAGAGTTGGAGAAAGGGGATAATTTTTAAGAAGATAAATTCTTTTATAGAAAGTAGTAAGGATTTTGCTTACCACTGAATTAAATGAATTCTCGTTTTTTTAGGGAGGATTTACATAGATCTCATGCTGGTTTTAGGCTACTTTATCTCTAATTTTAAGTGATGGAAGGTTTTAGGCTATAGATGCTTGTCAAAAAGATCTATATAAAAATGTATTAATTTATTATCATGACATGAAAGCGGCTTAAAATTATTCAAGAAGCTTTTGCCTTATTGTTTCAGAAATCTACACACACACACACACACACACAAAGTTTTAGGCATGGTAAACGCGTTTTCGCTGCACCACTGGAAAAAAATTTTCAGACTACTTTTCCACCTCCTAGAGGAGGAACGAGTAAAAAAATGTATGACAAGAACTTGCTAAAAATCTCCTCTAAGCTTCTTCGCGCCATTTATGGTGTTGGGCTAACGACATTTCTTAAAAATTAGCTGACAACAATCAAATATAAAAAAATAGTGGGTATTTGGTAATAAAAATGATGCTAAAAATTAAAGATATGATGCTATTGAAAAGAATGAAATTCGTTAGGTTTTGATATTGAAAAATTTATCTTTTTTGTGCTGTTTTATCATTGGTGATTTTTAACTTAATAATTATAGTTTTTTAAAGTTTATTTTTCACTTTTTTAGAGCACTGTTTCTCTTTTGTTAAAATTTTTCATTATTTATCTCACTGTATGATGCTGAGGAGGGTAGGGGGGCCCCGGGGAGGCCGGCACATGGTGAGTGGGGGAGTGGGACAGGGTGGGGGAGAGGCTGACCCCGTAGGGATGGTGGTGTGAGGGGGAGGGAGATGGTGCAGGGTGGGGGGTGATGTATGGTGAGTGAGTGGGGTACTGGGAGGCCGCGCTGCTGGCGAAGAGGTTGTGGGAGTGGTGCTGGGGATGAGAGTAGTGGCTAGAATACATCATCTGACGAACCTGAAAATATCAAATCAAAATTAGATTCAAATTTATCTTTTACTTATAATTTATCCTTAAATTATTTAACCAAAAAAGAAAATATATTTAAACAGGGATGATAACATCTATAAGTAGCGAAGCTCATAATAACAAAAGAAAGAAGAACAGCAAAGCTAGTGGAAGGAAAAGTTAGCTTATCAAACAGACAAACTGTCATAATGAATTAGAGAGTAGATTTACATTGGTAATATACAATTGCAAACAAAACTATTAACAGTTTATCTTTGATAAAAGCTAAGATATTTTATAAATAAAAAGGTGTATCTAAACTAATCTTAAAGATAGTTAATGAAAACTTTTATGAGAATCCACTTGTTAATTTGAACATAAATTTTTAGCAGATTTTAAAAAGAAAATAGCTTAAAAATTATTTTTCCACTAAAAGTTAAAATCTATTGTTGTGTGAAATTCCTGTGTGATGAAAGGATGTAATTATTGAAAAATGAAGGCATTTTTCACAGGATAGAAACATTTTTTTCTTTTCAATAAAATTATGCCAAAAATTACAAGATATATTGCTATAGAAATAGATTAGAAAATTAAATATTTTAGCCCTATTTCGTTAAGTACTTGGTTCTTTTAAAGGAAAAACAAGAAACAATAAATGCAAAATCAAGCGGTAAGGTTAAACTGCGCATTTTAATTATAGAGAAGTCTCTATGAAAACATCAACAGTTAAAGCCTTTTCTAAATTATACAGTATCTCAATCATTAAACTATTTTGCCGAATTATGCCATAGTCCCTAAAGTTTAAAAATTAGCCAAAATAAGAAAAGTTGCGTTGGTTTTAGTACCCAAGATCCAAGACATCTGAAAGAATGCATTTTTGATCCATTGTCCCAGCCCTATATACCTGAATCTAAAGGAACAAAGCTTACCTTCGATTGTTCGTCCTCGTT
Source organism: Acartia tonsa (assembly GCA_900241095.1). Classification (NCBI taxonomy): domain Eukaryota; kingdom Metazoa; phylum Arthropoda; class Copepoda; order Calanoida; family Acartiidae; genus Acartia; species Acartia tonsa. Next base: position 8,074 of record LS051152.1, on the reverse strand, counting down.
GACATTGTAGGTCAACTCGGTTTCCTCGTAGCCGGTGGCCGACATCCGCTGGTCGGCCGACGAGTTGGGCAGGGACGGCGGGTCTGGGGAGTTCAAACAGGTCTGAAACACATCAGAATTTTGTGAACTTTTGTTTTGCGGAGGGAAGGGGTCATAGGTGGCCATGCACGTCTGAACAAAATACAATATTTGGTGCTTTCCTTT
>LS051148.1:0-17879 GCA_900241095.1 Acartia tonsa | reverse complement strand
GATTAATTGTGTTTATATATGCTTATTATTTAGAAGTCGTTATCTATCAATTAGTAGTAGAGTTTTGACAACTAAAGCTCTAACTTCAATCTTAATCGCCTTAGTTCATCTTTAAGCTGTTGGAGAAACGATAATTTCTCAGATATTATTTAAGATAGCATGCTGATGTTTTTTGTATTGTCAACCCTTATCATTAAGCATCCAGAATATTGTTCTGTCTGACATTTATTTATTTATAATTTGTATAATCTTAAATGATTAGTGATCTTTAATTAAATGTTTCATAAACTTCACAATCTCTTTTATTTTTTATGACCACGGAACTTATGGTTGTTTTCATCCTTGTATACATTTAAAAAAAACATCCCTTACTAGAGGTGAGAGAGAAATAATCCTATTTATCACTAGAATGTAAATTTGTTTGCAGTAGTCTGAAAAGCCTGCAGAGAAAAAAAACTACAATCTTTTTCCAATTTTCTTATTTTCTAGTTTGCAAAATATCTATACACTTATAAGGTAGGATAACAAAGATATTGCAAAGAAGGGGCTTTCCCCTCAATGTACACATTAAGCATTGAAACCTCCCTCATTATGTAAATATATTTGGGGTTAGGGTTAGTTTTTTGTATGCACTTTAGATCAGGTTAGGCTATATTTGGTACTAGCAAGCCCCGCTAGGTTAACATAACAGAGCTAGACATTGTAATAATACCTTTCCTCTTTATTTTCAAAAAAAGTCTAGGGTTATTCAGTGCTCAATAATCACTTTGAGGGAAAGCACCTCTAGATGATATCTAAGATTTATATTTCATTTATAGAATGTTTATTATCTAATTTATCTGTGACCGAAATAATTGTCTTCCATTCTTATACCTTTATTATCCACCATAAATTAGAGTGTGTTTGCTAGCCAGAACAAAACAGCAATACCATTTCCAATTCAAAACAGTTTAAACCATTCAAATAGGGAATTCATTTGATTTCCAGCCAACAAAATATATATGTATAAAACTTATATAAAAGTTTAAATACTTGAACATAAAGATAAATAAATATAGATAGATACATATATATAAAATGATAAAAGATATATGTATTACAACACTGTGACCCTTTAGATTCATAGATTGATTTGGAGACTTGTGAATAGATAGATTTATAGATCTACTGTCAGATATTTGATAATTGAATCATGGTTTCATAGGATCTACAGATGGTTTTATAGATGGATAAATAGATGTATTGATAGATTGACTGTCAGATATTTAAATATTGATAGATGAATTGGTAGATGGATTCCTAGATGAATTAGTAGATAGATTCATATAAGGATTCATATAAGGATTCATAGATGGATCAATAGATAAATTAATAGATGAATTAATAGATGAATTAATAGATGAATTAATAGATTAATTGATTGATGAATCAATAGTTTGAACGATAGATAGATCAATAGGTGGATTGATTGATCTGAATATGAAATTTAGTCTTACCTAGAGAAATTGTAAATGCAGCTAGTATGGCAGAGATCCTGGCAGGTCTGGTCGTTATCAGGTACAGGGTCAGGGGGGATACAAACATGGACACACAGAGTACACTCCAGCTCAATAATACTGAAATAATATCAGGTACAGAGTCAGGGGGGATACAAACATGGACACACAGAGTACACTCCAGCTCAATAATACTGAAATAATATCAGGTACAGAGTCAGGGGGGATACAAACATGGACACACAGAGTACACTCCAGCTCAATAATACTGAAATAATATCAGGTACATATCAGAAAATAATTTTTTTTATAAGAAAAGGAGGGTGATGTCCATGAATTTGCTATCCAGTATTCAAATAATCTAACCTAATCTGGTCTACAATTATAAAAAAAAATTAATATTAAACTCCCCCATTTTCCAATTTTTTAAATTTCTTTAGAAAATAGAAGAGATTTTTCTGTGCTTAACAATGTTAAGTAAATGTTTGGATTTATTCTGATAAAATGCTAGGGACAAAGCCAATAGTTAAATGAAAAAGATTTTAGCCAAAATAAACTAAAATATTGCTAAATATTGTCTCTCTTAAGCCCAACCAATTTTCATTTTTCATTGACAACAGTTTGCAGCAAAGATTCTCGACTAATAAAACTATCTTTCACAAAATAACAATTTAAAAAAGATAATATTCATTTATTAAAGAAAATAGCCAAAACCAACCAATTACCTATTTCGAACTTCACTTACCCTGTCTGAATTGCCATTTCAGATATATTATGCTACAAATAAAAACCTTTACTTTATATGTATAAATAGACTAAAATCCTACCAAGACTTAAATCTAAAATCAATAGCCCAAAACCATCTTGGACCTATGTAAAGTACTCCTAAGTACAGATCCAAATCAGTTCAGTAGTTTTTAAAATCCTAAGCTTAAGACCAAAAATCTTACTACTTAATTAAATAACGCTACTCTTGTAAATTAAATCCTTGTCTTTAAAATAAAAATGTGAAGCCAGCAAAATATCTTTCCTCCATTTTATTTTTCTACATTTTATCCAGGAATAGTAAGGGATAAGACAAAGGACGATAAATCAATCTACATCCCCAATGATGATAAACAAAATCATCATTACCGTAAATTATTGGATGAAATGTTTTAACACTATTAGTTTGGAACCAACCAATCAAAATTCAACAAAAGTACCCAAAGTTTTGATCTAATGCACGGGATAATGCTGTTATAAAACTTTGGGTACCAATACAATGTCCCATCTCTCCTCCCCCCCCTGAGATTTTATCTCAACAATACTGTTATACACTTATATCTGTTAATCTATCTATCAATCAACTTAGTATCTCCTCTTTTTCTTATTAGATCTATCTTTCCTCTAATGTATCTTTCTATACCATACTTAAACAGTTCTGTTATACAATTATATCTGGTAATCTATCTATCAATCTCCTCTTTTTCTTTTTAGATCTATCTTTCCTCTAATGTATCTTTCTATACCTTATCTCAACAATACTGTTATACAATTATATCTATTAAACTATCTATCACTCAACTTAGTATCTCCTCTTTTTCTTATTAGATCTATCTTTCCTCTAAAGTATCTCTCTATACCTTACTTAAACAGTTCTGTTATACAATTATATCTATTAATCTATCTATCAATCAACATAGTATCTCCTCTTTTTCTTATTAGATCTATCTTTCCTCTAAAGTATCTCTCTATACCTTACTTAAACAGTTCTGTTATACAATTATATCTATTAATCTATCTATCAATCAACATAGTATCTCCTCTTTTTCTTATTAGATCTATCTTTCCTCTAAAGTATCTCTCTATACCTTACTTAAACAGTTCTGTTATACAATTATATCTATTAATCTATCTATCAATCAACATAGTATCTCCTCTTTTTCTTATTAGATCTATCTTTCCTCTAAAGTATCTCTCTATACCTTACTTAAACAGTTCTGTTATACAATTATATCTGGTAATCTATCTATCAATCAACTTAGTATTCCTCTTTTTCTTATTAGATTTATATTTCCTCTAAAGTATCTTTCTATACCTTACTTAAACAGTTCTGTTATACAATTATATCTATTAATCTATCTATCAATCAACTTATCTCTTTCTATCCTACTCTTTCTGTCTATCTCTTTCCCACTATCTTTCTTGAATTTACTGTTATACAATTATATCTATTTGTTATCTCTCAAATAACTCTTTTACATTCCCTCCCGAAACAAACCTTCCCAGGACCTATAAGAAGCTACATTGTTAAGTAGAATTATATTGGTTCAGTGATTAGCCAGATTCTTTGCTTCATAGATCCAAATGTCTCCTTTTCTATTCAATCACCTGGGGTATTAGGTTAAGTAACACCCACTAGACAACCAACTCTTTGATTGCATGACCTTTGTCTAAGAAGTTCTAACTGTGTATGTAAATGAGTTGGGCCTGTTTTGGGCCAAGGCATTTCAACGACTACAATTGTCAATATCGCGCATATGACATATTAGCAATAGCAACCATTTTTTTATGACGAAGTGCTAAGCAGAGATTCCAACCTATCAACTCCCTGACGACTAGCGGATGCGCTTTGTGTTGAGCCACGGTCACCATATTATCAATAGGAACCATTTTAACGTCTTTAGTTACAACGAAGTGTTAAGCCGAGATTCGAACCTATCACCTCCCCAACGATGAGCGGATGCGCTTTGTGTTGAGCCACGGTCGCCGGTATGTATCTACCTATCTGGCTGTCTGTCTTTAATATTCTCTTTCTATATTTCTCCCAAACTTAAACTCAATCAAACAAACTTTTGTATTGATGTTGAAAAAATCCATTACGCTTTTCTTTCACACACCTTTTTTTTCAAAGACAGCTACGCCCCTAGCCTTTAGGAATATTAGAGAACAGCTAAAAACCAGCCAAGGGTAACTGGAAAAAGTGTTTTAAAAACCAGCCATGTGACGTCATAAAAATGAGGGATTATCCATATCTTTAAGGAGTTTTCTTTCCCACTTCACCTCTCATCTCCCTCATTTTTATGAGGTTTCATGGCTGAAACACTTTGTCTAGTAACCAAAAAATCGGAATTTTTAAGTTTATATGGTTAAAATGGTTAAAAGGACAAACGGAACAAGCCTATACATATTCTGTAATTTACACAAGAGTTATAGAGTAGCTGCGCTACTTGTGAAAAAAAGTAATTTACCAGTAAGTGTCTCTGGAACATTGTTTCCAAATTTTACTCTTATTGAATGGCCCATAAACAGGGGGAGTGACAGCATTAAACCTAGATAGATAGATATATTTAGATAGATAGATAGATAGATTTAGATTGATAGATAGATATAGTTTTTTAAGGAACAAAAGTATTGCTTAATTTAACCCATTTACCATTGACAGAAACTATTAATCAATATCTTATTTTTTCAGTAGTTTAGGGATTAATGTACAAGAAAAAAATATCTAGCAGTTTTCAACAACTTATGATAAAAAAGTTGATTATTAATTTATGTCAATGGTAAGTGGGTTAAATTAAGAAAAAAAAATTGTTCTTTAAAAAACACTATAGACACAAAAACTTTTAAAAATGTAAACTTGACATAAATATAAAGTGAGATGTGTTGCTTTTTCCAAGTTTATTTTATGACACAAAATTTACATAAATAAAGATTCTACTTTATAGGTAAAATATTCCAGGGCTCGGCAGCCGCACATAAGCCGCTTGTAACATGTATGTAACATGTAAGCCTCAAAGAAAGCAATCTTTTAAAATTAAAAAAAATCTGCTATTATAAATATTAAAATTCATGTCCTCAAAAATTATTCAAAGCATCTAAACATGTCTTAAGCTAAGGCTTAGTTGCAGCTGCGAAGCCCTGAAATTTTAAATTTATATTATGCTACCAGTTTTATATCTCAATAAAATCATAACACATATAACCACCAATCTATCTATGTATTGAAAATGTTTTTTTCTCTACTATTATTAGGATAAATTCAAAATTGTTGATTTTTCGTAAAGATTCTGATTACTTATAGACAGGGAATCTTCTTTTCCCGTATCGCTTCTAAACCGATTAATATCGGGGTGAATTAGAAATAGTTTTCAGATGTAAGATTAAAACCAGTTTTTTAGATCGTGCCTTCGGCATCTCGGGCCCAAAAAAAAACTAGTCTTTAAATTAATCATCAATCAATCAATCTATTCATCTATCTTTAATAAATCAATCAATCAATTCATCCATCAATCCATGTTTCAACCAGTGCAGTATTAATCACTAAGTTCATCAAGCAATCAACCATCAATCCATGTATCAACCAGTGTATCAAGCAATCAACCATCAATCCATGAACTAATCAATTAATTTATCCATCCATATATCTTGATTCTGCTATGAAGCAATCTGTTAATCAATGAATCAATAAAATCAATCTATCTATCTATTAACTTAATATTGATTATCATAGCTGCTAGTACAACTATCCATCCCCATCCTCCTTCTATCTATCTATCTATCTATCTATCTATCTATTAACTTACTTTGTGTAGTGATATTGATTATCATGGCTGCTAGTACAACTATCCATCCCCATCCTCCTTCTATCTATCTATATACCTATCTTTCTATCTATTAACTTACTCTGTGTAGTAATTTTGATTATCATGGCTGCTAGTACAACTATCTATCCCCATCCTCCTTCTATCTATCTATCTACCTATCTATCTTTTTATCTATCTATCTATTAACTTACTCTGTGTAGTAATATTGATTATCATGGCTGCTAGTACAACTATCCAGCCCCATCCTCCTTCTGGATAGTACCAATGCCCAATATACCTAAAATAATGTTTTAAAATTCAATAATAGTTATTTCTTTCAGCCCGTGCCTTCGGCACCACGGGGCTAAAAAAATGGTTTTAATCTTATAATTGTACATTTTATTTTTTATATTCGTAGAAAGCGGTTTATAATACGATGCTAGACATAGTTTTTAGTATGGATAAGAACCGGTACCTATCCACCGGATTCGAATGAATACGAGAAAATTTTTAAAAATTTTTTATTTGAATTTATTTAAGTAAAAAATGATAATTGATAGTATATGATTTATAATCTATATAAATATATTTTGTAATAAAAACAAAACTAGTTTAGTTTTCATGCTAAAAATACTCTCTCCTTAAGAGTAAAGTTTCCATATAAAAAATAATAAAATCATATTAAAAATCTAAATAATTTAACCTCATTGAATTTCTTTTAAGAATTCTGGCTTCATTTTCTACTTCATGATCCTAAATAAATAAAAAATATATAAGTATAAAAAATCAGGGATCTTTAGGGATAAGACAATAGACGAAAAATTTATTTACATGCCCAATAATTACATTTGCAATAAAATATTTGCTACTAAAGCTGTGTGGATCAAATCTTATAGCTAAAGTTAACCCTTATTTCAAACTTCAAACCATCCAGAAATTTGGACAATTGACGTTATTTTATATGTGTAATACTTATTTTAATAGCTTATACATATTGGAAAGAAAAAATTGGTGGAGATCAATTTTAATTTAAATGGCTCTGTTGCATCTGATAGTGGATGCGTCTCTTTCACCAAGGGCTCTTAATTGGAAAGTTAGGTGGCAAAAAGTAGCTTAAAACCATTCTAATACTCAAACTTGGCATCGAAAGGGGAGGTAGTAGGCAGAAAACATACTTTGAGACCAATGTAAAGCTTCTCAATTGATTCAGTGTTTAGCGTGATTTTAACAGAAAAACTTAGTGAAACCTTAATACTTTACACACTGGGATAAGATTAATTAATCTTCTATTACTCTATCTCTGTATTCCTGCCAATACCAAAGTCACTCAATCAAATAAATCCTTACATTTGAAACAAAAAACTACAAGGATGACAACATGATAATTGGTATAGGGAATCTTCACAAAAAATCAGCCGTCTATCCAAAATAACAGAGGTGGATTCTTAAAAAAAAATTTGCCCCACTAATCGCTTAGTGGGGCAAAATTGTTTTCGTGAAAAATCCTCCAAAATCACATAAAAAATCTACAAAAATTAAATAAAATCTTATGTTCACAACCCTTCTATGATTTTGTTTAATTTTTGTAGATTTTTAATGTGATTTTGGTGGATTTTTTTACGAAAACAATTTTGACCCACTAAGCGATTAGTGTGGCAATTTTTTAAAAATAATCCACCTCAGTTTGCTCAACTAAAATCAGTGAGACAAACTAAAAATTTAGAGGGGATAATTTTGCCTCACTAAAATTTTAAATAGACAAACTGATTTTAGTGGGGCAAAAGTTTTTTTAAGAATTCACCTCAGGACATTTTTGTTCTTAGATATAGCAGCAAAATAACAAGCTAACAACTTCTTTTATGTAAAAAGCAGGTATAAGGTATAACCAACAAGCGAAAAAAATCTAAAATAATATTTGGGGGGCAAATGTAGAGGTCGTCAATTTTACGATGTATTGCCCCCCCCCTCCCCAACAACAGCTGAAAAACACGTATAGGTTTCGTGATTTATTTTCAAATTAATTTCATTGTTGGTATAAGCTGTGTAAAAAGGCTGTCTTAGAAAGCTTGTCACCTTGGCAAATAAACAGATAATATGTATGTAAGTTTACCATTTTGCCCTTTTGTGAGTTACTCGTCAAATACAGCTTTTGCTCATATAAACAATCAATGCAAAGCGATTACATCTTTAAAATTTGGTGAAAAATAAATGGTATATAAAGATCCTAAAAACTAACAAATGTGTAAGTTAACTTGTAAATGTGTTAGGTATGATCCGTAACATTAAATATGAAAAGGGCACCTAATATGGAGAATAAATGCAAATGTAAAAAAAGTTGAATTTACTAATGAATTTATTTGATAAAGTGCATTTTAATTTCTCATTTAATTTCTTGAAATTGTAAAGCAATCCGTGACTTGCATTTATAAAATATTTTGATATTATCAATTTAATTGTTAAAAAGCTATTATGTACATACGGACTGATCCTAATTATAGAAAAGCTTTGCTCTAAAAAAAGAAATTTTATTGGCAACACTATACCTGCACTCTCTGGCAATTGCCAGGGCTTTGCCACAGTTGTTTCTCTTGAGGATAGAAATCATCTCTGGCACCATTTTACCCTCATCCTTCAGTCTAAACAAAATGGATTTATTGTTAATTGGATCTTACACCAGATTTTCGTGTTCTATAATAAAGTGAACTCTCTAGCGGGCTAACATAACGATATCCCACATGCTCCATCTTTACAACATACCCTTTCCACCTACTGGATAAACGGCCCGACCAATAAATGCGGGGGGGAATTGTAACCTAAATTGACGACAATTTTTATCCTGTTATATCCTCCACGTATATTCTATATCCATTCTGAACAAGTACGATAAAATCAATAAGGCAGATAAACAAAAGTTTATGTGTCATTCGACAGACGGACAGAAGGACGTTTGATGTTATTTTATCCTAGATAATAAAAACGACTTTATAGATCTAACGTTCTTTTTTTTTGTTCTAATCAAGGGGATAATTTTACTGAAAACTAAACTAACTACGCAGGCAGTCCATAAACAGGCACAACTCATGTCCATGCACTGTTAGTACTTCTAAACAAAGGTTGTTCAATCAAAGGGTTGGTTATCTGTTGAATGTTACTAAGCATAATATCCTTTATTAGGTGTTTGAATATCGCATCCCATTATGAGTGGATAATGATCTGAATCCTCTAATTGATCACTTGAAAACAAAGGAGAAGCCCGCCTCAATGAGGCAAAATGGTATGTAAGGTCGTTAATGTCATACTAAAACAAGGATGACAACATCCATAAAAGCGAAGCCCTGAAACGGTAGGACAAACGGACATTAACACTTGTATAGTGTCAAAACTGAAAAATCAGAATATAAATGAATAAAAGTCAAAGCAAAATTGTGAGTAATTTTGTTAAAAAACTTCTTGACACAGGATAATGTTTATGGACATACTTACATTTTTAGGACTTGATTATAAAGTTGCTTTGCTTATAATATTAGAACAATCGGGTAATTATATCACATAAAAATCAGTTGTTAAAAGTGTAAAAAATCAAAATGTTTAAAATGGACGTACGGACATTCTGATAATGATTATAGAGTTGCTACGCTTTCTAAATCGTACTTATCTACTACAGGAATCACCATGCAAAATTTGAAATCGATAGGACAATTCTTACATGCCTAAATTATTGAAAAAACGCTATCCATCTCAGACGGACGGACGGACCGACCCTAATTATAGAAAAGCTTTGCTTTTAAAAACATTCATATCTTATGGTTGTATTTCATCCCTACACATGAATAAGAACATTAGAGATAATACAAGATAATAGTACCTGCCAAGATGGAGACAAGAGTGAAGACCCAGTGTAATTTCTGTCACGGCATCAGCTAGCTTCTACAAATTAAAAGAGTATATTAGTAAATAAATTTACTAGTTGCTTTTCCTACCATCTAGGGAAGGGTGGGATAGGTCGAGAATATATACTAAAACCACCCCCAGACACTTACAAAGCTTCTCTGAAAATCTTTTCTAATTCGGACGAGCATTTTCCGGGATCCAAAACAAAATCACTACTTTATAACTGCCCTCCCCTTTTCACTATACAAGAAAAGAATGAAGTTATACCTTCTGTATCAGCTGATTGGCACCAAGAGGTCTTCCAAACTGTTTCCTGTCCATTACATAATTTCTTGCCTGTAATATATAATATTCAAATTAAGACTTTTATCAAAAAGACGAGGAAGGAAAGAATTTCTCCTTTATCGCTAACTACCCATAAATCTTAATAAACATATCTCTATTTATTTAACTATACTAAAATTTTTCAGGCAGCATTCCTCTACACTGAGAATTCTCTGAGATGTTATTTAATACAATTTCTCGTATTCACTCTAAACCGGTGGATAAGAACCGGTTCTCATCAATACGAAAACAACAATGTCTAGCATCGAATTATATCCAGTTTTCTACGAATATAAAAAATGAACAATCAAAAGCTATTTAAAACCATTTTTTTCGCCAATGCTTTTAATCTTATAATTGTACATTTTATATCCGCGGAAAGCTGTTTATAATACGATGGGAGAAATAAATATTATCTATCTATTTACTTTTCTATCTTCCTTTACTCATATATCTATCTATCTAATAGTCTCTCTATCTAGTATCTATTATCGCATTTGGAAGGAAAAATCTAGCTTCAACAAGAACTATCCATCTATCTAACACTAGTCATCTATCCATCTATCAAATAATTTATTTCTCTATACTTACATTTTGAACGCAGAACTCGGCAGCTCCGAGCACACCCCATGAGATGCCGTACCTGGCATTGTTCAAACAGGAGAAGGGACCCTAAACAAATGATATGTTATTAATATTATCGCATTGAGAGGCATTCAACTAATTTTTTCCTCTAAATATGTAGGTATTAAAATGTTTATTTTGATTGGGGAAAAAGTTTGTGTCAAGATATGCCTAAAAATCTTGTAAAAGGCTTAACTCTATACTGATCCTAATGAGTCAGGTATTTTCTTTCTAGGAGCAGACTTAACTAAAACGCAATAATTTAAAATTTACGTTTGCGTTACTGGATTTGGATTTATGCAAGAAGGCAGGGAATATTGGACTTTAAATTACACTGGTGGTACCCAACGTTTTATTCAAAACTTTGGGTACTTTTAATAGATTTTGAATGGTTTCTTCTAAACTAGCAGTGTCCAAACTTTTCAATCAAAAATTTTAATTTACAGGAGGAGTAATTTGTTTATCATCATTTGGGATGTATATCAATTTATCATCTATTGCCTTACCCCTTAAGATCCCTAGAATTGTCAATCTTCAGTTCTTTGGAGAAATCTAGGATTTTTCCTAGATTTTTTAAAGCAACTTAAGATTAATAATAGAAAATCCTTTAAATATATTACCTTAAATCCCCTAACATTGGGGAGCATATTCTCAACGGGTACTTCAACATCATCCATGAAGATCATACCTGAAATTTTATTCAATATGTAGTTGTAAAAAATCCGGTTGATTTTAAAATTCGAACTAGAAAAGGATGGACAAGGATGACAACATTCATAAAACGAAGCTCTAAAATCTACAGTAGGACACACAAACATTAACACTTATAGAGTGTTAGAACTTAATAAGCAGGATATCAATTTTATGTGTCTTAACAAAATTGTATATAAACTTGTTGCAAAATTAAGATTTTTAAGATGATTCATTTCGATAGGGCAATTTTAACATGCTTTAATTAATGATAAGAGGAGAGACCCACCCTAATTATAGAAAAGCTTGGTTTTAAACAAACTATTATTAACCTGTTTTAGATGCTCTGAGTGAGAATTTTCCTTCGATGACAGGGGCTGTCAGTCCCTTCATACCCTTCTCCAGAATAAAACCTCTAAAATATAAGGGTTGGTTGAGTAATAGTATAATGCTTTTTATTTTTGTTCCGATAGGACTTGCAGGCGGTTTAGGTAATATGTATAACAAAGTAGATTTGCATTGATTCTTTGTAATACTTCATTGCGGGGGAATCTTCCACTCCTAAAATGGACAAATGGCTTTAGCCAAATTTTAAGTTTGTAAACCAAACGGCAGATTTGCAGCTGCCAAACCGCTGCTAGGGCGATTATCAACAATTATAACGAAATTTTGACCTATAAACTTATTCTTATTAAAAATTTGGTTTATGTTTATTAAGCAGACGCTTAAAATTACGTACCTAAGGCCGTTTTCAGTTTGGGCCCAGACAACAAAAACATCAGCAATGGGAGAATTTGTGATCCAGTTCTTGCTGCCATTCAGTCTGTACACTCCAGAACTCTCCTCCAGTTTAGCCTAGAAGAAAATGAGTTATATGTAGAGTAGCTGAGCTGTTATTAAAGATTATAATAAATCAAGCCCTCTTGAAGAAAAGGAAAGGTCAGGATAATTTCTCTTGGAAGAGTTGTGGTAAAGCCTACATTTAAATAATAAGAGAATTGAATTTTTTTTTCAGCGTTTTTTTTTGTGGGGGGAGGGAAGATAATCACACTTAACACCCCTCTCCCCCCCTCAAACCCCCTAGACGTCACTGCAATTTAGGATATATACCTTAGTCTCCATATGTGCAGGATCAGAGCCATGGTTAGGTTCTGTCAGACCAAAGCAACCAACCAACTCTCCTCTAAATAAGTAAATGTTATCTTAGATCTAGAATATTTTTGTATGTACTGCTTCGTAAGGGCAAGGCAGGGCGTAATCAGTCACTGAATAAACGTTTTTTTATGTTTATGTCTAGAATACCATTTCTGGATAATAAGAATTTTTTTCTTTTCTTTAATACATTTATTTTAGTAACTCCAGGGCTAAAATCTATGACCAAAAGGTAAAATATACTAAAGCAATGAGGCTCCATTTTGGAAAAATGACAACATTTTTATTGTTTCTGTGGCTAAAACAAATTCTTTATAAAGAAAAAGACTAAATCATGTTAAGAAGTTTTGATCTTATTGTCGATTTTCAGATTTAGATCCATAAAGAGGCAAAACCTATTAATTGTGAATGTTGGGCACTTCAAAAAGTCAGCAAAAAACTAGTTTCTATGAGATTCAATTTTATATATGTATGTATAAATTATCCTCTGCTACCTAAGAGCTTGTACTTACTGAAAAAAAAACTAAAATCAAAATATTTTTAGATACCTTGCAAGCTTAGGCAAGTATTTGTTCTTTTGTTCTTCACTTCCAAAATCATAGATGGGATACATCACAAGAGATGATTGCACTGACATAGCTGATCTAAAAAAAAATTTAATCATGTATATTATAAATACAGTTAGTCAAGAGGGTTAAGGCGAGTGGTTTCTTTAATAACTTAAAGGATTAAAGTTAGACGCCTGTCATATTGGGGCAAATATTATTCTATTATATGAGGTGGTAAGGTTTTTTATGCCTGAAGCTTAAGATATAAACAACTGCTGAACTTATTCAGTTCTTTTTTTGAGATGGTATAAGACTATTATTAGTATTTTCTAACTCTTTTTAAATCTGAGCCCCTAGATGCTAGGGCACAGCCTCTAGTGAAATAAATAGTAAGCTGCGATTATTTAGAAATGTAGGTAAATTATTTCATTATGAATAAATTCATCTTATATGAAGGACATAGAGTTCTAAATAAAATATTTTACTACGTATGGCAGTATCTCATCTTTACGAACAACACATCAAAAGGTATCCGAAATGGATTTGGTATATTAGTTCAATTAAATTTGAAAGAAATTTCCTTTTAAGTTAAGCTATTAACATCTCAGATAAATAATAGTTATTTACCGCATCATATTATAGACAGTATTTTAGGGTTGGAAAATGATAAATGATAAGATTTATGAATTTTATTTTATTGTTCATAGAAAATTGTCTACAATACGATAAGATAATGACTGTTCAGTATGGCTCTGAACCGGTTCTAATCCAGCGGATATTAATTAATTAGGAAGCCATACTGGAATACAAATTATTAGGTATTACCTGTAACTGGAATCTACTCTCTCTACCTCTCTGGCAATTAAACCATAGGCAACTGAGGATTATTATTACCTGTAACTGGAATCAACTCTCTCAACCTCTCTGGCAATTAAACCATAGGCAACTGAGGATTATTATTACCTGTAACTGGAATCAACTCTCTCCACCTCTCTGGCAATTAAACCATAGGCAACTGAGGAAACACCGGGACATCCATAGCCCTGAAATAAGAAATATAATGAGTACCTACCTATAGAACAAATTACTCTGGTGTTCTATATTAAACCCCTTTAAGCACATTTTTCACCATGTGAAGGCTAAATTAATTACAGTTAGGTAGGTGATAGTTAAAGAATTTGATTTTAGACAAGACTACTTTTGAAATTTGTTGGAAAACAAAATGAACACAATAAGCCCTCGGGGCTAACAAAGTAGGCTATAATCTTATAATTTTTCATTTTAATAACCGCAGAAACCTGACTAGAATGACTATCTGATTTCCATAAACAAATATAATACCTTGATGGTGGGGCCTAAAACGCCCAACTCTCCCATTTCACTCATAATATCTCTGTCAAAGGTTTCATGTCTGTTTGCCATGGTCACACGGGGCATCAGCTTCTCCTGCAATGTAAAAAAGGATGAAAGAATATTGAATGATAAAGGTTAAGTAATTTTTTTTGGCAGGTGTGGGGAAGGGGAGAGGGTGGTTGTTTTTTAAAGAGCCACTTTTTAAATAAACACAACAGACAAACATAGTTATAACCGAGTAAACATACCTAGATAGAAACAAACCAGCAGGGAGGGAAGGGACAAAGTACTGTAAACTACACTGGTTCCCTATGTATTAAAGATACGTTCTCTTATTGATTGGCTCAAAACTTTGGATACTTTTATTTAATCTTGATTGGTTGGTCACAAAATAATTTAATCTCCAGAAGTGATCATTGTTGGGTATAAGCATCAATTTCCATAAGAAGCCTGGAAAGAAACTGTACCTGACAATAATCATGGAAAACATCTCTGATCATCTTCTCATCATCTGTGAGTCTGCACTCGAGATTGAGAGCATCTGTGTAATCAAAGGTTGGCTTCTCGTCAGCGGCAGCCTTACTAGCAGCAACATTGGCAGCTGCAGCAGCCTAAAAAATACAGATTTATAAAACAGTTTATTAACTTTTTATCGGCAATTTCAATACTTGCAATTTAACGCAATAAAAAATTCTGTAATTTTAACTCGAGAAAATGTGATGACTTTCATTCTGATTTCCTTATCAATCCTGTCATAAGAGATAGAATGCTTTGGCATCCAAAATCTCGCCAAACGAAAGACTTTAGGTTTTTTTCTATTTTTAGAGAAGCTCTTACCAAGTTTAGGCATAATTTCGTTTTCTATTTTTAAGAAAAAAACTCAGACTTAATTTTTAAGGAAGCTGTTATGAAAGAAATATAAATAACTCTTGTGTGTGTTTTCTAGAATACAATAGTACTTTTTAAAGGGAACATTAACACCTATATCTTAAGGGAAAGGAGTAATCAGGTCACATTGCATGGATGTGTCTTAGCTTCAGAAAGTATAGGTCTCAAAAATTTCATTTTATAAATATAATTTTGAAAAATAGGTGAAAAAAAACAGTTTCAGGTTCACTTCACAGGTATTGATTAAATGCATATAACTGGAAAGTAACTTTGTATGTGTATTTAAAAATAATATTACATAGTTTCCTATCTTCTTGAACTATTATTTAGCGTCTATGGATTCGCTGTGACGTACATAGATACATTTTCCATTGCATTATAATCTATTTTAAAATTCAAGAATGAAAGCTTTCCACAAAAGGTAGTTTTAAAACTACATGGGTATGATATTACACCAAAGAAAGACTATTAGTTAAGACAATTAAAAAGCCAAATAGGTTCCTAACGAATAAAAAAGGTATCATTTTGAAATTGTCATCTTTAACAAAATAATAGAATGACATAATTTTTCGGCCAGCGAAAAACTAGTTATTCCTTGGGTGCAATTTACCCTTCGTTAAAAATAAATTTTTCTTGAGAATAATACCTAAACGAAAACATATGAGACTAAAAATAGCCACGCTACTTAGCTGGCTGTATGTGTAATTAATGAGAGAGAGAGGGGACAATGGGCTGTTTATTACACTAGCCCCAAAAGTATTATAATAACGTTTTCGTAGGCATAACAACTTTAGGGACTTTTACTGGATTTTGATTGGGTGGTTTGTGTGTTCACACGTTTCAACCACTAATTTTAGTCTGAAGAAGGGATAATTTTGTGTGTCATCATTGGGGATGTACATCAATTTATCGGCCATTGTCTTAGTCCTGTAGATCCCTAGTAATTATTTTGTGTATGAATGTATGTGTGTTAGAAAGGCGTGTTCTTTTCTATGTAGACAAGCCTCCATTTTAAGAAATGTACTTATTAACAATGCTAGATAAATCTTTGGGTTACATAAATTTGTATATTATCTAGCATTCAATGTTCTAAAAATAAAATTGTTTATAATTTAATACCTATTTGATTCAAATAGATTTATCCTATTTTCAAAGTCAAAGTACAGTTCTGTATACAAGTATAATATATGTGTGTGTATTCAAATGCAATATTTGAAAATTGCATCATATTGTACTTAAATAATATCTTTTTTTATGTATAATGATGCAAAATAATTAAAAATAAAATAATATGCACTCCTAAGATTAGTAATTAGGGAAAGGGGGCTTATAATGCTATCCACTACAAGTAGATTTAATGAAGGCAAAGATTAATGAAAACCAGTTAGCATGATTCTTCTTACAATTAAATAGCAAAAACCTGACAAGAAAATTATCATTCACTCAATAACTCTACACAGGTATGGCTTATATAAAGGAATATTACTGTAAATGAACCATTGATATACTTGTAGTTGGGATACTAAACACAAATTACAAACCTGATTTGGTGTTTGTGTTGAAACAGATCTGCTGAGTTGGGGTAGAGCCGCTCTGGCTACGCGACCGATCACAGATGTCATCCTTATTAATATACATCGAATTAATATCAAGATTTGTAGACAGGGTGAATTGATTACAATCAAAAATATGTATGAAACTTGCTAAATAAAATTTTATGAACAATTAAATAATATTTAAGTTTATTTGGTCATAAGCTAAAGGTGGAGTAAAACTTAATTATAGCTTTAAATTAAAAGAATAGGATCAACAGTAAAAAGGATATCTATATTTTGTTTTAAGGTAGTTTTTAATATAAAATAATAGCTAATATTATATATCATATAAGATATTATTTAGACGTAAGGACTTCTTATATCAAAAAGTGGGACTTTAACAAATGTCGTACAATCAAAGGGTTGATTAAGTTAATAAGCTTTAAATTAATTATATAAAAGCTCATAATTAATAGAGTATTCCAAAAAGAATAATTACTTTAGGTAGAATGTATTTTATTAAAACTAAAAGCACGACATTTCTTGCAAAATATAACTTTCAACCCTTTATTTCTATTTTTTCGATTAATGCTTAAAGCTTAAGTATACTTAGTCTTTTTTTCACTAATTATTAAACTAAATTAATATTTCACTGTATCAAAAACAAATAAACAGTGTTCTGGAGCCGGAGCCGGAGCCGGGAGCCGGGAGCAGCAACATTTTTGGTGGAGCCGGAGCCGGATCCGGAGCCGTATTTTTCGTTAAAAACGGCTCCGGCTCCGGACTAGCTAAAAATGATTTTTTAAAGTA
>LS051145.1:0-10586 GCA_900241095.1 Acartia tonsa | reverse complement strand
CTAGCAGCCTTTAAAATTCATAGATTTTTGGCAATATTCGTTACCAGCAATATTTTACCGTGAACTGCAGTAGATCCAATATGAGAGTGATCAATATTACAACACTATTATTCTTTAAGTAATTGGTGAATTAATTGTTTCATATTGTGTGTTATGTATAATTATATTAAAGACGTTAAAAATGGTCCCTTCAGTTGCGTAACAATAATAGACAGACTAGGTGGAGTCTTCACCCTAAACAGGCGCAGTTAGTACTTGCAGAAAAAGTTCGCGCAATGAAAGAGTTGGTTTTCTATAAGGTGTTACTTAACCTGGGTGTTTAAACAGAATAAGATAGATTCACTTGGACAGAAAGGGAGAGATTGCCTCCACTTAGTTTTCCTTGGTTGTTAGACTTAACTTTTATGTGTCATGAACAGCTGCCTCACCCGTATGAGGTCAGGTAAGGTAGGGTCAAGTAATCAAAACCAATTGACTGAAAACTAAATAATAAAATATGCTTGTGACCCAGGCCTCAGAATAGCAGATATCAGGAGATTGAGGCCTCTGCACCCAAAATTTTGAGATTCACTTACAGGAAAAATTCAGTGTAGTCAATAAATGATAAATATCGTTTAATTCAACATAATAATTATGTACTTTAGCAATGTCGTTTGCTATCAGAACAGCATAAATATAATGATTTTAAATTCTTGCTTAACCATAAAATATAAAAGATATGCATGTGCAGATTATTAGTTACCTAATAATTATATAATTTTGCAAGCAGCAACTGACACTGCCCTAGGGTATGTCAATTATCATTACCAAACAAATTATCAATTAAGTCCTTTCAGTCGTTAAATTCGCGGATTTTTAAATATCAAAAAATTATCTTTTCATTTTTTTACAATTTTTTACAACTTGTGAAGTGTAATGTTATTAACAATTAAACACATATCAATTCAGGAATAAGGTATAACCAACAGGGGAAATAAATCTAAAATAATATTTGGGGGGCAGATGTACAGGTCGTCAATTTTACTATGTGTTGACCCCCAGCGACAGCTGAAAATCAATAGGTTTCGTGTTTTTTTTTAAATTAATTTCGTTGTTGGTGTAAGCTGATACCAATTAGTGTTTGATTGTCACTGAATACTTTTGTGTTTTGGTATAGAAAGCTGGATAGAAATGGCAAGGAGATCAAAGACAACAATAAGGTAAAGTAATTTTTCTTTTGATTTTGCACCATTTTCCGCCATATTGATTCAGAATAGCAAAACAAATCATCACGCTTCGCACGCTTTTCATCATCCTCTACTCTACAATCTAACCCTTGAAAAGCTCACCTTTATATCAATTTAGTTTATTTATTGGCTGTTTATCTTTATTTTTCTAGAAGGAAGTTACCACCGAAGCCGCTGCCGAGCTAATTTCTCCTCTGGAATCATTCGAGGAAGATAACTTTGCTCACAATAACATCAATGATAACCTGGTTGATAACTCTAACCAACAGAAAACAATCAGGTACGTAGAGTAAAGTGCATTTTTTTAAGGCATCGTCAATAAATCACTAAATATTACATTAACGTTAGATAGCTCATTAGAAGTAATAGAGTTTACAGTCTATTTTATTATTCAATAGGTTTTGAGATTTTTTCCAATTTTTTTATCTTTATAATATATCAAAATTGAATTTTGAAGAAAACTTTTATTTCTATTTAAAAATGTTAAATCAATGGAACTTTTCTTTGGCTAATCTCATTGTTTTTCTTATTCATGAAAACTCTACTATTGTTATCTATCATAAAGCTATTTATTTTATTAAAAGACAGACAGTTGTTTTCCCTCAAAGCGCTTACTCGATCACGGACCCCCCCCCCTTCCTCCCACACACATTTATATATCAAATATTTGTTTATTAGTTCAGTCAGGTTAGGTTAGGTTATATTGGATAACAGCCCCGTTGTATAACAAAGGGGGGGATTGTTGTTAGTGCTTGATAAGCACTTCGAGGGAAAGAACAAAAAGATTAGTTAAAATTCGTAATTATTTTAATTTTAGAAAGTATACTTTCCGTGTAATCAACCCTGCAGAGAAAACGTCAGGTAATAACTTTTCCAGTATGGCTTCGAAACCGATTAATATCCGCTGGATTAGTAACCGGTTCTCAAACATACTGAAAAATCATTTATAGCATTGTATTCCACGAGTATTAATATAAAAATACCAGTTATATAATCATTTTAATATCCACGGAAAGCTCTTTATAATACGATGCGATAAATAACTATTAAAATTTTAAAATACCTTCTGTCTAAAAACCTGATATATATTTTTTTAGACAATTCTAATTTGTTGTTGGGAAGAATCAAGACTCTGCCCCCTGTTGGCCCCATTCCAGTTTCACCTGCTCCTTATGAGGTAATACTTGGTTAGATATACTAATAGATTTACTAATAGAAATAAAAAATATGTAAGACTTGGAAAACCCTAGGCTATTCTAAAGTGGCTAGATTTAGTAAATTCAAAAAAAACGATATTTTTTTTTCTTCATATTTTTCATTTACACCTCTATAATTTTTTGGTAATTGCAAAACATCAGTTTTGTGTTAATATTATAACAACACAATGATATTATATAAATGAACAGTTAAACTTTTAGTTTATTTCGTTAGATTTTATCAAATTATTAAAATTATTCTACAATTTGACTTTAGCAAAACATTTGATTCGCATATTTTCTGTCATTAGAATTAATGTAATTATTCAGGTAAGCCCCAGATATCCTAGCATTGTGCCTGCCTACTCTACACTTGGTCCTGTTTATTCTAACATCCAGGTATTAAAAGTTAATCGGATGAATTGTTTTAAAGCCAAGATTTTTTCTGGATATTTTCTTGTTACTTATTTTGAAAAAACTTCTATATTTCAAATCATGGAGTTTTGTTTTTGAATGAAAAGTTTGAAATGCATACGATTTTGATCAAGCATAGTTGTTATTTTATATTTATACAAGAAAAATAGCTTAAAACCATTCAAAGACTTAAATCTGAAATGAAATAGCCTATAACCTAAAATAGAGGACCCTATCAGTTCTTGTTGAGATTTTAAGCTTCAGACAAAAAAAAATACTATTTTATATAATAGGATATTCCAGGTACAATTATATTTTTTTCAGTCATATACAACAGCAGCCCCCTTCTTCTATGGGCCCAGTGCGTCCCCCTCCACAATTCTTCCCCCCGTCTCTCCCCAGTACAAAGAGGTCACTGAAGAGGAGAATGAGATAGAAGAGGTTGAAGAGGCATTTGCTGATGAAGCTCTTCCAAGGAATGATGACAACTTAATCAACTGTATCCATACAATTTTATATTTTTTCAACAAGAACCAATCTAATTTAAAAATGTGTTCAAAATACAAGCCATTTGTTTTCTAAATTTGCTTTATTTGATCCTTTTGGTTCATCTAATATTTTAATCACAAGACAAACGCAGTATTTAGACTTAAATAGTTTTCATAATTGAGTGAAATATTAATCTATTCTATCTTCCATCATGGTAAAAAAAGCCTTTGAAGTAAAAAACTTGAATTATTATTTTTCTATATTAATTTGTTGTAATAATGTTTGCAGAGGACCCAAATCTGTTGATGAGCCCGCCCTGTTCATTGACCTGACCAACGAGGCTGATAATAACAATGAAAACAATGCTAGAAGACTCAAGAGGCGCAACAGGCCCGTCAAGAGAAGGTTTGTTTCATCTTTAAAAATCCTGTAACATTTAATGTCCTCATTTTTCGAGACAAAAGAAAGCATTAATTCTGTTTTGAATTTCTTGTGTTCCAAATTTGGTTTTCATTAAAGCTATTTTTCAGATTTCGCCAGGGAGTTAGAAGACCAAGAACCGGAATTTATGGCGCCAGATCCTGGAGCAGCTTCAACAACAATGTCGTCTTCTAAATGAGGAAAAAAGCCCGCGAACCACACTGGCACTTGTTATTGTTTTGTACCTTTCTAGTCTTAGTTTTCTAGTCCTATATGTTATTTAGTAATAACGTGTCCCAATAAATTATGAAGACAGATATTTTTTTTCTAAAATGTGCATAATTTTACAGAACAATTTATAAAACAGATTTTTTTCTGAGCTATAAGATCAAAAATCAATAGATATAATTTTAAAAATATGAAGCTACTCTTTTTAATAAAATTATAATAATCTGTTTTATAATTAACTTTCTTATAATAATAAATTATTGTTGAAAATTAAGAAGTCTCATTGAGTCTAATTTTAGTTATTTTAAAACTTCAACCATCTTGTTAATTTGAATATTTTATTTTAAACAATTTTAATAATTTATGTGAAATTTAAACTATCCCAAGTTAAAGTAATAATTCTATTTTATTTTGGCTGTTTTATTATGTAAAAATTGCCATATATGTACTATTTATTTATTTATTGTATTGATTTTATTTATTTAGAATAAATTATTTGAAATTCTTTTATTAACTTATTAATATGTTTTAACAGTTATTCTTTAACATGAAAATATGTATAATTATAATTATAAGATTAGATAAAAATACTTTACAATTTCAAGTTAAAAAGACGTCATCTTAAGAGTGCTTGAGGCGAAAAGACTAATTTAATCCCCTTTAAATTTATTCATTTTATAATGACAAGAATTTTATTTTTAAAACTCGACTTAAAAATAGATTAAAATAAAATAAGTATTTTTGTGACATTAATTTCAATGATAGGAATAGGAAAAACAAGAAAGATTATCAAAATATTATTCAAACGTACATATTAATTAAATAAAGATCCATATGAGCTATTTTTAAATGGAATGATAATTTTTGATGCCATTTGCGCATAAACATTAAAAAAAAAGAACGATTTAACAAATACAAAAAAAAGGTTGATTTAGGGAATAGATTAAGAATTTTGTTTACAAAGATAACAGAAAAGAAACAACATGTCTTTGTTTAACATTCTAATCCTCTAACAGCTATACAAGTTAGGTTTACTAACTAAGTAATTAAAAAGGGTTTTTTCTTCTGTTTTGGAAGCGCCAATACTCTATAAATATGACGTTTTTGTACTCATTTTTTTAAGTAGACCAAACAATCATCTTAGAATGCAGATAAACCAATTCCTCTCTGAAAAATTAGAATGTAAAGTTAAACAAAGAATGTAATAGATATCTATCCCATCGTATTATAGACAGATTTCAGCGGATAGTAAAATAAAAATTATAAGATTACCCTCTAATTGTGGGGTATTATATTAACCCTCTTATACCAGAAACGCCTGGAATTTTATTATTAAGGCATAAGACAATCAACGACAAATAGACATACATTCGCAATGATAAAAATACTAAAATATAGATTAGATTATTTGTCAAAAAGTTTAGATGCTGCCTATTTTAAACAACCAATTGAAATTTAATAACAGTACCCAAAAAGTGTTTAACCTAAAAAATGTGTTTTAAAACTTTTTATACCAGTATAATTTACGGTTCCTTATCCCCTTCCCTTCCTTAACCTCAACTCAAAAGAATTTACACATTTACACCATCTTTTACTTAATTTGTGATTATGGCCTGGAAATTTATTTAAATGAATTGACCTACCCTTGAGTCCCTGAGAAATCTGCAGAACAAATCATCTTCACAGACATGGCGGCTTAACCAGTCATAAAAATCACTGCAAATATTTCAATAGTTTTACTGAGTTCTATTAATCAGAATGTATTCTATTTAAGTGAATGTAGAAGAAGTTTGGTTATTTCTAAGTAATTTTAGACAAATTTTAGGATCATTTACTTTTTTCATTAATATGTAAACTGTCTCAATACAGTTATAAACCTTCCCTGTACCTAACAGCATAAAATGATAAAATAAATCCTTGATTAAAAGTCGTATTTCTTATCAGAGCTTTATTTCTCATAATGGTTCTATTACATACGTGGATATTATGACTGGGGAAATTTTGTCATCAATCTAAATTGCTAATTTTATTTTTCTCCAGTAGTAGGGGAGGGTATTGGGTAAAAACGTTATTTTAGCCAGCTTAAAGAACCATTTTATTAGATTAGGCAAAAATATATTGCAACATCCAATTAATAGCACATTGATTTTTTTCATGTTCAGCTAGTGAAACTATTTTCCTTCTTTGGTAGTTTATCAGCAACTCCTAGAATACAGAATAAGTAAATATTGAAAACTTTAGATTTTGACATAGAAACAAATTTTTAATGGTCTTTATAATAATTATTACTTAGCAAACATTTTTATCATAACAAAGTATATGTATATAAAACCTAAAATCATCTGTATACAATTTTAATGGATCAGATCGACTTTCTGGCATTTATTAAATGTGATAATGGCTATATAGCATATCCTTGATTTTTATCATTATGACTTTTGTTGATAAAAATATAACAGGGAAGAATGGATAGGATATGCGTGGATATATTGACAGGGAAAAATTAAATTTGTCGTAAACTCAGCTTGCTAATGTGGACCTCATTTATTGGTCAGTTCGATTATCAGTAGGAAAGGATGGGTATGGGATAATGGGGGTGGATGGGGGTATCGATATTTTAGCCAGATGCATCTCTTTATCAGAGTACATGAAAATCTGATGCAACATCCAAGTAAAGTAATAATATATCAGGAATATTCAGAGAAAATTATATTATTATCTAAAATGGTTTTTAAATACAAACAATTTTTCTGATTTGTGATATATTTATACCTGAAAATGAGAAATTTGTTTCCTTTTCTTTAAGATTCCTTTTTTCGGTGTTAATCTCACTTTTAGACCATTTTCTAAATTATAAAGATTCAGAGGTTTCGTGATTTTAAAAATTAAAGATGAATTGCTGATGATTAAATTGCTCAATCAAGACGTTTAGCATCTAAACTATCAGCTCTACGTACAATAATTAACGTCTTAAGTATTTGAATAAATTTAGGGCCGAGATTCGAATCATTCCTTTTTAAAACAAAATATGAGATTAAAACCTGTTTTTTAGCCTTGAGGGGCCGAAAGTCCGGTCTAACAAAACTTGTTTTAATCTCATAATTTTTATTTTGATATCCGTGGAAAATTGTCTACAATACGATGCTAATACATAATTTTTCAGTATGGCTGAAAACAGGTTCTAATAAAGTGGATATTATTCGGTTTCGAAGCCTTTACCTGATGAAATCATACTATTTACAAAATCAAGCATTTTGTTGTCAGATATTCTTCGTTTTTCTTCTGAATAAGAGGAAGTATAGTTATTTATCGTATCGTGTTATAAACAACTTTCCACGGATATAAAAATGTTCAATTAAAAGATTATTACTGGTCTTGTTAGCCCCAAGATGCCGAAGGAACGGGCTAACAAAGTTGATTTTATTATTATAATGTACATTTTTATATTCATAGACAACTGTATATAATACGATACAATACATGATTTTTCAGTATGGTTTAGAACCAGTTCTAATCCCGCGGATGTTAATCGGTTTCGAAGCCATACTGGAAAATAATTTATAACTTTAAAATAGTTTTCAATATAGTTCCAAATTACTAAATCCGCAGCCGAAATTTCCACAAAATATTCGACGAATCTTAGTTATTTAAAAATAAATCAGTATTGCAGCACGCCCTCATTCATGTAAAGGGGGTTTGTCTAGAAAAAATTTGCACAAGCACATTCATTTGTGCAATTTCACAGTTTTAAGTTTCTTAAATACTTGGGACAAAGTCAAATAAACATAATGTTTATTCAATTTCTGGTTTCATATGGACAGATAGACGCACATTTTTAGATTGTAGAATAGCTTCTCTACACGCAAAACAGATACTTTACCTGTTGTATAGATATGACAACGGGCAGAAGTTGTTTTCTGTGTAATTTTTAACCTAGAAATATTATCATCTTTATTCGCTATATCCCAGCTGTCCAAAGTATTTCCATTTGTTGGTATGTCAAGTAGCGTGTCATACTTGCAAACATTTCCTATTTTGTTTGTTGTAACATAGGGGGAGTTAGAATTTCTTTTAGTGGATGAAGGGGTGGAGCTTGTTTTTCTTTTGCCTGACATTGATTTGACACTGTTTTGTCTCCTAGAAAAAAAATAGGAATTATTTAAATCAGTGTTGCGGAGCCGGAGCCGGCATATTTTGCTGGAGCCGGAGCCGTAATTTTCGTTAAAAACGGCTCCGGACTAGAAAAATAAAGAGATTTTTTATAAATTATAATTTGGTAACTCTGTTTTGTCATGTGCAAATTCCCTTTTTAAGTTTTCCAAGTCCACTTTTATCAAAAATTGATCTTTTAAAACATTCAAAAGTCAAAAATGGACGCAGGGAAAAAATTATGTCGAGTTTTTCCTGATTTAAGGTCGGAGCCGGAGCTGGAGCCGGAGCCGCCATCATCAGAAACGGCTCCGCGGTGCCGGAGCTGCAACAAAATCAAACGGCTCCGCAACGCGGATTTAAATAATTAAGATTATAAATTCAGCATTGACATGGTAAAAGAGAAAAGCTTTTCTACCTTTAGGTTTGTCTGTTGGTCGAGAAGAAAATGACACAGGTAATCTTTTTAACATGCTTATCAAATACATTACTAAAAGTGAAATTTTATCTTCTATCTCATATAAAGTTTCACATTTTACATCAACCAATCTTGTGATAACATGACATTTGACCTATTTGTTCACTTGTAGAGTAGCTTTTATTTTTTTTTTTTCTCCTTACAAAAATCTTACCCTAGGTTTCTAATTTGCTGGACATACTCTTCCACCGTTGGTATGTAATGCAGCTCCAAAAATCGCAGCTTTAAAGCAAGCAATTCAAAAAATATCTATTTTCGAATTAGCTTATACGCCAGTATACATTAATATTGACAAAAATGTATATTGGCCTATCATTGGTCATTGGTATTATATGACGTCATTTTTCATGTTTGCTATTAGATGCTTCTATCTTTTCAGATTATTCTTAAATTAGCGAAGCTTTTCTATTTACAGAGTCTCGGTTTGTACGTTTGTAACAGACAGCTTTTATCGTTGGTTTAGGCATATTAGAATTGTACTATCGATTTCAAACTTGTCAGGATGATTTCTGTAACAGCACAGACAGTTTGGTTACATTTAGCGAAACATCTCTATTATGAAGTCCTAAACATGTAAGTTTGTTCTGACAATCTTCAAGTATCAATGTTCTTTTCCCCTACCCTCTGATCTTAGAGCTTGGCTTTTATAGATGTTGTCATCCTTGTAATAAAAATGCATCAAATGATTTAATATCTATGTATACTTTTAAAAGCGGTTCCTTAATTGCCTGAATATGTCAAATTTATGCTGATTTTTAGTGTGAATTGAAAGCACCAAATTTTTCTATATTATTTCTTTATTTTACCTTACTGCTTTATGCCAAATCAAATTATTGCAGACATTGCGACAGACCGATAGACACAAAAGAATTTTAGAGTAGATCTGTTATTAATAAATGTTTTTTGAATATTCCTGTTGTGCATACTCCTTCTCAGTGACATAATTTTCTGATATTAGTACCATTTTTCTGTAAGAAAATAATCATGACTACCCTGAATTATTACAGTCTTACAATTATGGATTTGCTAGTTTTATATCCTTATATAAAAGTAACAGGATGTTTGTTTGTCTGTAGTTTAAGATGTTGCTGAGCGCTGAACTGACATTGTTTTCCAGTGAAGCTTATAATAGGTCCAGAAATGTTTAATACTGTTTTGGGGGAAGAATACAGTCCCTGAAAAAATAACCTCTCAAAAAAATGATGTAACGTTCTTTTCTAAACTAAATTGAAAAATGTAGAGTCGACGAGAACGACCATCCCCCTTGAGCATGAGCAAAGCAAAGTTATTAAACGGTGAGCTGTAGGTTATAAAAAGCTACGTTTATAAATAGATTATACTAAATGATATATTCTTTACAATATGAATTTCATCACATTAAGCAGAATGGCAATTCAAATTGGCATAGCTTGACAGCCTCATCCACACTGAGCCACTCATATCTTAAGCAGCTGCAATAAGCCGCTGCTGTTTTGTGGCCGCCAAATATGCTTCTACACTAAAGTAGCATAATTAATGGTCGTTCTTATTCAGCTTTTGCCGCAGCTTCAATAAATCACAATTTATTTTAATTAAAGTATATATCCAAATAGTTTTGTCATTACTTAATTTTATATTTGTTTAAGTTAACAATAACAAACATAAAGTATAACTAAATAAGACATCTTCTTCTTGTCTTAATATGTAACATCCTTCTTAGGAATATTTATTAAAGAAGTGGGAACCAAATTTTTAATCTTATCGTATGAAATATATTTGTCATTTACTCGTGTGTTATATTCTTATTTTCTGTCTTTTCTTTAGTGCAGCATATTTTAATGTATTTGTGGTATCCGCCTAGGGTAAATGGCAGACACCAGAGTTCAAAATGACTACGGCAGTGTGAACAGACGTGGACACCTATACTATAGAGAAGCTACGCTTCTCTAGCAATCACTAAATAATAAACAGCATCTATTCAGTTGTTCCTTTATTGAAGGTCTAAGG
>LS051141.1:32664-48146 GCA_900241095.1 Acartia tonsa | reverse complement strand
GAGTTGCTTCGCTTATAATATTGTACTTTGTTGTCCCAGGAATCAGTATATCAAAAATCAGATCAATCGGATTATTAGATTACATAAAAATTTGTTGTAAAAAAATCAACATGTTTAAAATGGACGTACGGACATTCTGGTAATGATTATAGAGTTGCTACGCTTTAAAATCGTACCTAACTACTACAGGAATTACCATGCAAAGTTTAAAATCAATAGGACAATTCTAACATGCCTAAAGTAGCGAAAAAAGCCATCCGTTACGGACGGACGTACGGACGGACCGACCCTAATTATAGAAAAGCTTCGCTTTTAATATTTAAAAAATCTATGGATGCATTCATATTTTAACCAGAGAAAATGTAGACCAATATATCTTATGCACGGAGCTCTTTATAGTGCCAATAATAGGCCAATACACAAATTACCAAAGGCCAGTATACATTTTAATAGACCAATTGCAATGGTAGGCCAGTATGACGTCATTTGTATAGGCACTATAAAAGCTTTCTTAGGCATCAACTATCTGATTGAATAAAAATAAAGTTGTGATTTACGTTGTAATGTTAACAGGGAATTACAAGCAAATGCATGGCCTAGGCCACAAAGCAAAATTTACAACACGCCAATGGAAAATGCAAAAAAAACTTGCTAAATCCCAAAACTGACTGAGGGAGCAATAAAAGTGTCTATTTGTAGCTGAAAGAATGCCTAGTTTTCTCTCTGCTTAGGGGCAAAAGTCCGAGTTTTAACAATTATACGGTATCTCTTATAATTTTAAAAAGACTTTAAAATTCTTACCCGTTTTAATTTTTCAGAAATTTACGGTCGTTCATTCAACATTTTTCATATTATTAGAACAAGAAACATAATTTCCATAAGAATACTTTTTAAGTATGAGGGACACACTGTATAAAGGACGTTCAAGCTTTTTTATGGGGGTAAAATATGTAGTTTCAAAGGTTTTAGTAGGGTAATCTAGTATGTTTTTTTTCGAGGGGGGTAAAATGAAGGGCTTCAAAGTTTGAGGGGGTTAAATACCCTTTAACTCTTTACCTCTCCCCCTAGGACTTTTTTTTATAAATAACAAATTGTATAAATAAAAAAGTGTTTAAAATATAAAATATTTATAATACATCTTAATTTGATATGGCATGAAGAACTCAGTTTTGTGTCCCTGCCTGTTTATTTTATGTCCAATTTTGTGAGTTTAGACTGTAATAACACCATATTAAAGTAAATTATAGATTTCAGTTTAAAGTTGCTTCAAGCCATAGAGAAGATAGCTTGGGATATTAAATATATTATCCCTGTTAGAAATGTCGACGATGTGGCTCTCAATGACATCTAATGATGTAAAAACGACAACTAAACAAATTTTAATTAGATAACCCAGTTTCAATAATTTAATCGTTTTTCTCACTTCCTAACTAAACACTTTTATATTAATTTCTAGAACTTTTTCAATTTTTTTTACAGGGTATTTTTTTTATTTAAAAAGTAGTAAATGTAAACTCAATGTCCATTTTTAGCCTCTGATTCGACCCTATCATATTTGTCAGTAGCGTTGCTACTCTGCATGGTTTCGGTTAGTCGGTCAGTAATGTTTATTTTTCATATTAGAGGAAGGGATTCATTATAACACTTTAAAGGGTATTTTCTTCAAAGTGCCTTGTTGAGAAATAACCTCCAACTTTTTTTAATGAATTTAAAATAATAGGGTGTGGAGCAGTTTTGGCGTTCGCTTGTTAACTACTGTAGGCCAGGTTAGGTTAGGTTAAATTAGATATTTCAGGACAAACGCAGAAGTCCCAAACGTCGGAGTGGACAAACGCAGGAGTGTTAAAATATTAATTTTATTAGGTATATCTATACAGAATAGGTTAGGTTAAGATATGAATGAACAAATAAGCCCCCCGCAGGGATTAGGCATTTAAAAACCTATAAGATGGTCTAAAATAGGTAAGGTTAGGTTAAGTGTCGACTCCGACGTTTGTCCACTCGTTTGTCGTAGGACCAAAATAGATACTGTGTAGCCCTGCAGGATTAGGAATCCCCACTTGGGTTAGGCATAGAAATAAATCTTCTCTCCTTTTTTCAATTAATTTTAAAAATAAATAAAGGGTTAACTCTTCGACAGGCACCCTTTGTACTTAAAATCACAAATTTATTATTAAAAACCTAACCTTTACTTGTATTAATACTTTTGTTATTTTGTCATTTTGTCATTTGGTACTTTCTAACAAATGACGACACTGAGTTTTCTTACCTTTCTGAGGTTAAACATTGTGGATCCAATATCATCCGACCATTGATATTCACATTTAGGACATTTCTTCTTTACTTGCCAATACCTAAATATCATCAAATCAGGTTTTCGTTTAATATTTGAACCGTGCTGAAAAGACATGTATTGTATGATTTTATAGAAACTTTCTACTGGAATGAAAATAGAGACGATAAAGCTTTAAAAATATTTTTTTAAATGACCTAAAAATTACAAAATTTGTCAAAGATTTTCTTTTATTTTTCTAATAACTATTTGAGCATATATTATACAAATGATTTAAAATTGACTGTACAAGTAATAAGTTATAGCTAAATAGAGTATGTAAGATGAAAATGAACAATGCATGATGAATCTATTAGTCCATATTTAGCTAGTTAAGGCAATTGCATTAAATAGAAGCAGAGCTGCTATATAATTAGGGTGTGTCTATATGCCCATTCCACCCACCACCGTCCCCCATCTCATATATGCAGCTTTTCTCCATGAGTTCTCCTTGGGTATGCTTTGCTTATACCAAAGAAAAATATAGTATGTTGAAGAAAAGATCTGAAAGATCACTTTAGAAACTTGTAGCCTATGAAATTGTAAATTTATCGGTGCTGCTCAACTTATGTACAAAATTATTCTTGTATCTTATAATAGAATTATTCTGCATAAGAAGTAACTTTATAATAAGTATACTGTGCTCTATATAATGCATAATGTATAAATTTAGGTTATAAAAGGTTCTACTACTGCTTGTAATTTCAAAACGTTTTACATATATTCTAAATTCAGTCAAGTTCACCATGGTTTCAGAAACAAAAATTTTAAATTGAATAATTTAACTTTTTTTACAAAATGAAACAAATCTATCATTTGAAATAATTTTTTACCCTTGCTTAGGTTAAGTTAGGATAGGTAGTTTAAGGTTAAGTGGTACCCCCACAGGGTTTTATAACAGTTGGGCTAAACTGCATACATAAACCTTTCATTATGTTTATTAAACCCTAATCTAGTAAACTAAACCCTCCAAAGCAAAGTTTATCAAGAGGGGTAACTTTTTTATGTTTAATTTATTTCAAGTACTTCTTAAGTGTGAAACTTTAAACATTGTAAAAATGTTGTTGAAACATATATAAAAATATTCTCAATGTTGGCAACTGTTGTACAGTAATAGCAAGCACTTACCTATGCATAATGGACTGAAGAATGGAGGCGAATGGCGTGATTCCAATGCCGGTACCAATTAGAACGGCGTGCTCGGCACGATATATGTTGCTGGACGGCGAGCCAAATGGTCCATCAATGTAGATCTGAAATGAAAGAAAGGATGCATTTTAAATGGGTCGAGAGCTAGCTGTTCCTAAATTGATTGTAAATAAGACATAGAATTGAATAATGGCCACATTTATCTACTTAGCAGGTGAACTACGGCAAAGCAAATGCTACATATGATCGACATTCATTTAAAAACAAAATATTTTCATTAAAACTTTTAATAATACGTAAATCACTATAAAATATCTAGGTTGCATTTTTGTGTGATTTACAATAAGATTGTATTAGAGAAATATTAACATAGACAAATCAAAATAAACAGTAGCAAATCCGAAATTGTTTACACTTGATCTGCCGAATTTGATTTATATGCTAACCAAAATATTAGAATATAAACAAGGCTCTACAGCTAACTTAGAACAATTACAGAGAACAAACAAATCAATTATTGTTTTATCTTTCATTAATTCTTTTTTTGCATTTGTTTTGTCTGTAAGATGCTTACCTCTAGAGGTTTGTTGAGCTTAGCCCGTTTGCCCGGCCCGTCATAGAGGCTGACCTTCCTGTTCTTTAGCTCTCCAGTATCGCTCACCATAAGCTCAAACCTCTCGTTTCCATCGTCGTAGGTGAGGCCAGGCGGCACCTGCAGCTCTGCAGCAGATCCTGTGTCGTACTTGATAACTGTCGGTTCTTGTCTCAGGTAGCGCAAGCTTTTCAGGAACCGTTTGTTGAATCCAGCGGGGCGCTCCGGGGTTCCATCGGCCTTGGCCTCGCCTTCGTTGTTGTTGTTGGCTCCTTCTTCGCCTTCGGCGATCTCCTCCACTAGGCGCGCGTTGTCCCTGATCGTGTTTGATAGCTGGCGCAGTTTCTCCTCGCGCTTTTGAAGTCTTTCCTTTTGCTTCTCTTTGTCCACGGTGTACTTTTCTGCCAGGCTAACAAAGTCAGTATCCTCAGGTGACTTCATACGGATTGATTTAGACATAATTGTCCTTGCATTGTCATACTTTTGCCGCACCGTGCCGCGGAAGCGGTCAATTTTGTTCTCCTTGTGCTGACCGCCTGCCTGCTGGCGCGCGTACTCATCCTCAAAGTGTTTATAAAGCCTGTTGGTCCACTCGCCCACACCACGGATATGAACATGAAAGACGTCATGTACCTCAGGTGCAGAGCTGATTGTGAAGGGATGCCACTCCCACCTGGCGACCTCGGGGATCTTGATGAACACCCAGTCTCCGGGACTGAAGTTGAATCCAGGTGGACGCTTGATGATCAAGTGAGTGACTCTGGAGGGAAGGATGACTCCGGCACTCACCAAGGACTTGCCACGGCCCAAGAAGCTTGTCAGTATTCGGTAGGTTATCTCTATAACAAATATACAGGCCGGACCAATAAACCATTTCCAGAATTCCGGGGCGTGCATGAGCAGGAGAGCAAAGTACAAGAAGTAGAGCATGTGGGTCACATAGAAGACCTGGAAGTAGCCGCTGCGTCTCACATAGGACAGGGAGCAGATAAACATGATGCTCAGGATGATAATCAAAGCAACTCCAGTTGGATTGGCAACACCGTGCGGCATACCGAATACTCCCGGCATAGTAGTCAGCATCCAGTACATGTAGCTCCACTTCATACCTCCCTCCTCCGGGATACACGCCTGGCAGTGGGAGATGCTCAGGTTCAGGCTCATGCCGGGCGGGGTCACAAAGGCGTCGGGCTCACAGTAGTCGGTCAGGTTGGAGTCCTCGGTGACAAGATGACATCCTGGCGGGATCTGGTAGCCCAGCATGGTCCAGTTGGAGGCGTAGTCCTGCCAGTACGGAGCCGTCAGCTGAACAAACTTGACTGGGTCAGGCTGCACATTAATGCCTGAAATTTATATAAGATATGAAAAATTATCCGAAATATCAAAGTAGCTTGATGTGTGTCTGTAAAACTCTTTATAGTGCCTATACAAATGACGTCTTACATTACAAATGACCAATAATAGGCCAATACACAGACTAAATTACCAATGACAAGCAAGTATGCATTTTAAAAGACCAATGGTAGGCCAGTATGACGTCATTTTTATAGGCACTATAGTAACTTCTGTATACTGTCTATCAACAAGATACATTTTGTTACTAATTTTTTTTACTGATAAGTTTGCGTCCCGAAGAAAAGAATCCAAACAAGTATTTATAACCCCCCCTCCTTCCCCGAAAATAAAACCCTCCAAAATAATAAAAATATATTTATAAATCATAGCTACTGAATTTAGAATTCCCACGCCTAAAATAAAGATAGAATTAACTTTAATTTATGCATTAAAGAAAAGTTAATTTTAATTGGATCAACAAAGTGGCCCAATCATGAATGAAATTAAGGAGATCTGATGATTTGATAATATCTATTTATGCTTTTTGTGTTCTCAAACCTACGGTGAAGTCGCCAACGTAAGATGTAAAATCAAGCATTTTTGAGTGGCTTTGCGTTAATCAGGGATAGCGTTAATATTGAATTGATGAATAATTAGCGACGATTGTTTACTGGTATTACGTTTGTTGGGTATAATCCCTTTCGTGGCAACGCCCCTTAACCCAATATAACCTAACCTAACCTAAAATAACCTATAAAAAGCCATTTTAAAAATACGACGAATCGCCCCTAAAGGGGCGTTACAACGAAAGGGACTATTTCCGGTTTGTTTTGGCCAATTTTCGGCTATTTCATCAAACTCTTTATTAAGCACTACCTCTCTATCCCTCTTATGTTTGAAATATATTTTAAAATGAAGACAGTATTGTCAGGTTAGGTTAGATTATATTGGGAAAGGGTTTGGAACAATACGCCCCACAAAGGGAGGAGACATTGGGCTGTTTATTACACTAGTCCCCAAATTTTTTATTCGTCGACTCAAAAACTTTGGGGCATTTATTTAATTTTTAATGGTTGGTTCATTAAGTCTAATTTCCAGACGTTTCACCCTTTAATCGTATTACATCATTGGGAATATACATCAATTTACAGGCCATTGTCTTTTCCATTTAGATCTCTGATTCGCCATTGTAATGAGAACTCCGCACTCACCAAAGTTGATAAGATGCATAGCCGTGTGGATCCAGGCCTGGACAAATATGATCTCCCCCACCATCTTGTGGAAGTAGATGTTGAAGTCTAGTGGGAGTAACTGTGCCAGCCCCATGTTCCGCAGGATCGTGATCGTGTACCGTAGCACAAGGACAAGTATCATTACAGAGTTGAAATTTAGGCAGCGTCCTGAAAAAAGAAAATTATCCAACCAAAAACAACTTTTTAAAGTTCCAAAAATGTTCATATTTAATTTCTTCTTATTCGTTGACAAATCTATTTTATATTAACTGTTGACTTTTAGGGAAATTTTTCAAAAAGGTTATAGATTCCTTATAATAAGCAAACTTTTTTGAAATTGGCAGACATTTATAAGCCCTGATACAATGTAACGTTATTATGTCATTATTGGCTCCCTGCTAATACAATATGAACATTAAAGTTAAACACGTTTTGCAAAGTGTAATAAAAATATTTTACTGCCAAAAATAATTCAAAGAATTTGGCTTATATAAACCTATATGCATTTTACTATTAAATATGTATAATCACTTAATCTAATATGTGTAAAATAATAGTTATTTAACGCAACTTACTATATACAACTTTCCGTGGACATTAAAATTTAAAATTAAAAGATTAAAACCAGTTTTGTTAGCCCCGAGATGTCGAAGGCACGGGCTATTAATTTTATGAATTTTATTTTAATATTCTTGGAAAATTGTCTGTAATACATGCTATACATAGTTTTTTGGTATGGCCGAGAATCGGTTCTAATCAAAGTCATATTGGAAAATAAAATGTGCAACTCACCACAGGCCCTAGACAGCATATAGAAGGGATTCGGAGTAAACCCGTTCAGCATGGAGAAATTACGGAAGTAGTAAGCTCTGTGGATGAACAACACCAGGTTCACCGTAGCTAAGAAGAAGAGGAAGGAGAGGAAGGGCCGGTTGTTGCGCCAGTAGTTGGCGGTGAAGTGGTGGGGCAGCTTCTCGCCAACGCGTTGCAGGAACGATTTGCGGGCGGAAGGTTTCGGCGGGACCAACCATTTTCCTAAAAATGAAAAAAAATATATTTAAATATCTTAAGGCGACCTTAACGTATAAACATGTAAACAAGGATAGTTCTAATATAGATTATTTATTCTTTTGACTTATATCGTGGGTTGACTAAAAGTAGTAGGGGAAAAAGACAGAGAGAAAGTTGACTTTGGGCTGTTTATTACATTAGTCCCCAAAGTCTTATAATAACGTTTTTTTATTCGTTGGCTTTAACAACTTTGGGGACTTTAAATGAATTTTGAATGTTTGATACATTAAGTTGTGTGCCGAAACGTTTCAACCAATACTTGTAATCTACAGAAGGGGTAGTTTTGTGTATCATCATGTGAGATTCACATAAATTTATTGGCCATTGTCTTATCCCCTACCTCCCTGGCATTCATGGGTATAATCATATCATTTTTGACACATAAACTTTAAATAAGGCCATCATATACTATACAATATACATACATGGATAACTTTTCTACAAAAAAAGGATTTATAGCTGCAAAAGCAAGAATATGCATTATTTACTTCAAATTTACTAACATTTAAAGCAGCAATATAATATGACCATAAAGTAGAGGGGTAAAAAAACTTGTTATCTATATGTCAGTAAAACGGGGCTTTGAGCATTCCGCAGCGCGGCGAGTGTCGAATTTCACCAAAAAAAGGAAAACTTTTTATTTTGGGCAATTTTACAAGCAATAAATGTCGGGTATAGAGTTGAAATTATTTTCTCGCCCTGCCATCAAAATTTTGCACATTACATCTTTCATCGTGTTATTATATGTAATTTTAGTCAAGAAGCATTTCTGCTTTATTTTGAGAAATAAAAGAAAATAAATTTTGGTGCTTTTTTAAGGCAATGATGGTTTGAATGATACAAATTCTTTTTAAAACGCATTTAAGGAAAATTGCAAAAAATCTTTCAAGCCTTTTTAAAACTCATTCAATAAAAAAATGCAAAATGTAATTAAAGATATTTTTTATCCCAGATGTCAAGTGATTTAAATTAGTTTTAATATTAACACATATTCTAAAGTTTAGTTTTTAGACCTAAAAAACTTAAATGTAAGATTAAAATAACAATTATATTGATGAATTTCAAATCATGGATCAAAATGGATAAGACAATGGCCGATAAATTGATGTACATTCCAAATAATGATACACATGATTACCCCTTCTAGAGATTACGTTTGGACAATTAACCATTTAAAATTCAATAAAAGTTGCAAGTCAAAGAATAAAAAAAACGTTATTATAAGACTTTGGGGACTAGTGCAATAAACAGTCAAATGCCCCTTCCCTCACTGATTTAAATACTAAAAAAACAAAAACTAAATTGACATCCATGTGTGTTTGTTGTGTTTAACTATCATCTACTAATTTCTAAAAGCTTTTTTTGTTTTGTTTTAAACACATTATTTCCATTTAAATCCACATGTCAATGCCTGTTGTCCAGTTAACAAGAACATGTAAGTCCAACTCAATCAGAAATTTGCAGGGATCTAAAGGGATAAGACAATTGCCAATAAATTTATGTACTTCCGCAATGTTATTACTCAAAATTACCCTTTCGCGGAATACAAATAGTAGTTGAAAAGTTTGGAGACTCTTCTACATGAGTTAACCAATCAAAATTCAAAATTAGTTCCCAAAGTTGTTCAGTCAAGAATAAGAAAACGTTATGACAAAACTTTAGGGACTAGTGCAATAAATAACCCAATGCCCCTTCCCTAAATTAGGTAGATGAAAAGACCTTTCAGCCAAACAGTTCCTTCTAAAGATAAGCTTTTTTTGTGTCCAATTTTAGTTTAACCAAAACATTGTGAGCCACCAACATAAACAAATCTTTAAAGACCAGCCA
Source organism: Acartia tonsa (assembly GCA_900241095.1). NCBI lineage: Eukaryota > Metazoa > Arthropoda > Copepoda > Calanoida > Acartiidae > Acartia > Acartia tonsa. Next base: position 38,608 of record LS051141.1, on the reverse strand, counting down.
ACCAAAGCAAACCAACCGACCAACTAGTACCACATACATATAGGGTAGCTTTGCTATACAGCAACCTAGCTGTGTCACACATGTTATCAAAGGAATTATGTAGCAAAAACAAACATTTTTTGCTATCGATCCCATTTACATTCTACTGTCTTTGTCACCACTTCCCCTCCCCTCCCCCACCCCCAGGTCGTCAGTTTAAATGACCATTAGCAAGTTTTTTGCCACAATATAAGAAAGTCCACAATATTTTCTTCCTGCAAAATGTGTGTTCAGTTTGTTTCATGTACATTGTGTACTTGTAAATCTAGAAAGAAAAACTATTGCTGATCGGTTTTCCTATTGCATATTGCTAGATACAAATCATTTTTTTTTTTAAGAAATATATATTATCAAAACACTTTTTGTAGTAAAGGCATGAAGTCGAAAAACATTGTAATTGCATTTAGAAAGAAGACCAACACTCTTGATTAAGCTAAGCTAATTGGTTGTATCAAGAGTCAACCAATTAAAATTGTTAGACCGTTTTAATTTCTTTATAACTGTACATATCTTTTAACTAACCATCGTGGGTTTTGGTCTAGTGTATCTTGTCAAAAACTTGCGAATAAAAAAGCTACCCCCCAGGATAAGGGCGAGTCCTTGTCTTCGGCAATTTAGAAAATTCAAGTTAAAGAACAAAAAAATACATTTTTGAGATAGTTAAAGAATAGGAGGAAAGAAATACTAAGATATTGATCTCTAATTACTGTTCTTAAGACCTGATTAAACTTCTCATTAACTCTCAATTATTTCTACACCTCTACTTTAATTTCGCCTTTAGAATTTTAATTCTGGTGTGGTGTGTAAGGGCCAGCTATTTATAATTACTCATAAATGTTTTTAGAAATATGTGGATACCTCTTTAATTTGTATTTATGTTTAGCACAGAAGCAATAAATATCGACAGAACAAGTGCGCCTTAACTTCTGCTTAAATACTTAATTTTTATATTATCCATATTATTCAAAAAAATAATAACAACATACTATTTAGATAGCTTTCATCTAGAGAGAGAGAGGGGACAATGGGCTGTTTTTTTTTACACAAGTACCCAAAGTTATCTAATAACGTTTTCTTATTTGTTGGCTTAACAAATTTTGGGTCTTTAGTAAATTTTGATTGGCTGGCTCATTGAGTTGAGTGTTCAAACGTTTCAACCACTTTTTAAAAATCTACATGTGTATTATCATTGGGGATGTACATCAAATTATCAGTCACTGTATTATCTCTTTAGATCCCTGGCTTTCATCACTAACATAATTTTTCCTTATTATGTATAATGCTAAGCCCCTAAAATCTAGAAAAGAAATTTGAGGAAAGAAGGTAGTGACTGAAAAAAACATAATATCTTCCGGGCACTTAAATTAATTATTACAGAAATGAAGAACTTAATTGTTGAATAAGATCTTAACTAACATGTAAAAAACAGCACTTTATTTAACAGGATTGTTTACTTTTGCGAATGTAAAACCCTCACGGAAGTGATGGCAAACCGTCATAAGAACATATATGGTATAGATCAGAAAAGCAAGGATAGGTATATGGAAGAAAAATCCATAAAGGAATCGTCATTAATCTATCTGTATTCCTGCAATATTGTTAAAATTCTTCAAAAAAAAGAATTTATGAAAATTACATGTTTATTTAAAAATAATGACTTATCCTTTTATTCTAGACTGATGGTAGGATAATCCACCCCCTGTCCCCACCCTACCATTGTGTCAACCCACTTTTTAGACCTTAATTCTAGTGTCCTAAATTGTCATTACGTCAGCTAAAGTTTTTTTGGACGTTTTTGTGGATCAACATTTTTTTAGTAGCGAAGTAATTAAAAAAGTATTTGTTTTGGTTAGATGGTAAGGCTGGTAAAGTTTAGATGTAAAAAAATGCGCAAAATCTGTAGCAAAGTTTAATGAACTACAGAAATTCAAGCTCTAAAAAATGTAGTTCAACCTAAATACTTTTCAAATAAACATATCTAATTTTCGTTGGACATTAAGAACACTCTTTTTATTGAGTATTGGACAAAAGAGTTTTAAAGTTTATAAAATCAACAATGTTTAACATTCTGGCACTTTATTTTGTTTGGTACTAAATTTAGATAACACTATCGATAACATTTTATTTATATTATTGTGTAATTTGTACGATTTTTTTATGAACAAAATTGTGTAAATTGTAAAATTAATGCTTTATATAAGACCTCTAGTAAGTGAGAGGCAAATTAAGTTTAATTTAAATGACGCCCCCTTCTTGGAAAACTTCACAAATGAGAGAATAATTTATTGCCATTGTAATATCCCCTTTTTCTGTTGCAAAAAATTATTGGGAAGGATTTCTTGCCTAATTTTAAGAACAGTAAATAAGCTAAACACTTTTTTTTCATTTTAACAACCTTTCATAGGTCATTTTGTTTTATGTCGTTAAACAAGAAAGTTACATAATCAAGAAATTGTATTCTATATTTTTTCTCCATTTACATATCCCTAATGCGTGGATAACCGCATAAAATTACCATGGCTTGACTACCAGCCCTGCCTAACCTATGTTTCTAAGCTAATCCTGCAAGATTTATGCCAACCTTAATCCAGTCTAATTAAAACCTATTCAAAGCTATTTTGTGTCCAGAAATGATCGTGTTTCCACCAAAAATAAACGGTTAATCGTGCAGATAATGTTGCCTGATATTGATTAAATCTCAACTTTGAGAAGATTTGTTGAAAGTATGTAAGTGGTGGGGGCTTGTTTAAGTAGTTGAAAATTACATGACCCTATCTTCATATACATACAGGCATATACGTATTTAAAATAAAGTAATTAGATAGTTAACTTTTCTTCATTATATCTAAAAATAGACATCGTTGAAAATTTCAAATAGCAGGGCAAATTTGGTCAAAGTATAGAAAACCTATCAATAATTGGAATCAATTTAAGTTTCGATAATCTTTTAAGATAGATAATAGTAATTTATCACTTCGTATTATAGACAGCTTTCCGCGGGTATCAAAGTGAAAATTATAATATAATTTTTTTTTATTATTTTAACATTCGTGTAAAATTGTCTATAATACAATGCTATACATGATTTTTCAGTATGTTTGAGAACCAGTTCTAATCCAGTGGATATCAATTGGTTTCGAAGCCATACTTGAAATTAAATTTCTTTTAATTTTACAGTAGATGCACTAATATAACGGTTTTAAATCAATATAGTATCGACAATAAAATTGAAATTTATTCCCATGTTTAAACAAACTTGATCAGGGGCTGGACCAAGATAACTTTATGATAAGACAAAGTGTAATAAAATCTCGGGAAATGCCTTCAATCTAAATCTATAAACAAGCAATAAAGTGTATCAATAGGTCCCACCCATTTTTCACACAAGGACAATACTTTTCATATATCTATTTATCGCATAGTATTAGACAGCTTTCCGCGGATATTAAAATGAAAAATAATAAGATTTAAAAAAATTTTGTTAGCCCCGAATGGCCGAAAGCCAGGGCTTACCAAATTGGTATTAATTTATGATTTTTCTTTAATATTCTTAGAAAATTGTCTATAATACGATGATAAAGATTTTAATAGTTTAACGTTTTTTTGTCTGTACGTTATGATCTCGTTAACCACTGATCCGATTGAGTCCTTTATCTAAGAAAATTTACATAGGTCCTGGAATGGCTTTATGCTCTTTTAATTGTAGATTTAAGACATGGGATAGTTTCATATTATTGATGTACTCAATATCAATAACTTGTTTAATTAATTTATCTTCTAATAACATATCCTTAAACCATGATATTTATGTGGTAAATATTTAATTACTAAAAAACACGAAAATATTAATGTTTTAAGCATAAGTAAAGGCTGATTAATAGGCAATATGGTAAACGAAAAAAGTTAGAAAGAGTGTAAATGTAATTTTTAAAAAGTCAGAAAAAGTGTAAAATGTAATTTTAACATAATGTGTTTTAACAGGTAAACTGGTGTAGCAAGTAATTATGTACATAATACAACATGTAATATAGATAGGAATTTGATATACAAAATTTTTTAAAGAGTTTTTTTATAGAAAAAATAAATTAAGACATAATTTGAACCATCGTGGCATGTTGTATATGTTGGTCAGAGAAAAATACATATTTTTAATTAGTTTTTTTTCTGTCATTTTTAAAACAGCGAATCTACTACAAAACTGTTTAGTGTTCATTTTTTATAGGGATCTAAAGGGATAAGACAATTGCAATTAAATTGATGTATGTACATCCCCAATGTTGATACACAAAAATACCTCTTTAATAGATTAAAATTAGTGGTTGAATCGTTTGAACACCCTACTTAATGACCAAACCAATCAAAAGTAGACCCAAAGTTGTTAAGCAAACGAATAAGAAAACGTTTTTATAAAACTTTGGGGACAAGTGAAATAAAGAGACCTTTGTACCCTCTCTCTCTGAATTTTAGTATGACAAAATGCATTCTAGAAAACACAAAGTAAGAGAAAACAGAGAATCTTGGACGAAATACTCTTTTTACAGTATACTCATATCTTTTATAAAGGCTTTATTTTTATTATTTAGTGTCCTAAGCCTTTTACACTCACAAGTATAGTTTAAGTAATATACCATATTATTAAAATTTAAATTAATAACATTTATTCTATTTAAAAAATGAATAGAATTTTTTTTGAAAAGACAGGTTAATGAAAAAACTAACAAGGGACACGACCGTATAAAATGTTATTTTTTATTTCTATTAAATTGTACACGGCTTTTATGTGAGAAAAAAAAGTTAATAGAAGTTAAATAATTGACCGTAGAAGATTGGGATTTGTTGATGTCCGAGATATTACCCTCTTCAATCTGACACAGACTGTTAATAGACAAGGCCCTTAGAATAAACATAATAAGAATTAGATCCTTAATATATTAAATGGACCAATAAAAACATAGTGTAGGGGAACAACCCGGCCATATTAATGGTTAAAATCTGGATTTTTTTGGTACGAAAGGGCACTAATTACGTTCATATAAGTCAGCTTTATATAGTTGATTTTTTTCATGTAAAGGTAACTTTTGAGAAATTATATCGTCTAAAACTTCAATAACTTATATAGGATTAATCATATTTGACTAAATAAAAGCAAAACCCATTGTCTGCTAGAGATTCCTTTTTATGTTGAACAGACTTTTATGTCTAAGTGTCCATCTAGGGATATAACTCTATTGCCATTAATTAGTTTTTAAACATGATTTTTAATTAAGTATCCCCGCCAGGTCCTAACTTGAGGTGCGGATACGGACATAAAAACTAGAAATGCCGCGATTTTATGATTGGATTCACATAATGAATGTAAAGATTTAAAAAATGGGTGTGCATTCATTTCCGCATGGTCATATTTGTTAAACATTATAACACACATAAATAAGAGGTGGTTTAAAGAGAGAAAGTGGACAATAGGCTTTTTCTTACACAAGTCCCAAAAATTTTATATCAACGTTTTCTTAACAACTTTGGGGACTTAAAATGAATTTTGATTGCTTGGTTTATTAAATTTACTGTCCATGCGTTTCAACCACTTATTGTAATCTACTGAAGGGGTAATATTTGTGTATCATCATTGGAGATGTATATTAACTTATCGTCCATTTTGCATTTTAGCGACACAGCCTTTTTTTTACTTAAATATGCCTTTCTTCCATATAACAGTAAACAAATTTTTTAACGCCATTATATTTTTTCCTTAAAAAACTATAACAATTTCATTTATAAAATTGAAAAAATAAGTTATAATCATTTAAATAATCTTGAACTATTTAATGATTCTAGACAGAAAAAAATTGATTTAAAATCAATGAATATCTTTAGTTTAGAAAGTCATCTTTTCATTTTCAGATTAATC
>LS051141.1:20684-32564 GCA_900241095.1 Acartia tonsa | reverse complement strand
ATTGATATTTTAAGCTACAACAAAAAGACCCCACTTCTTTAAAAATCTTTTTAAAAATCTTCTTGCCATTTAAAAAATCTGTCATTGAAAATATTTGGTAGTATTCTTCACTAATGTTATAACATACACGTCTTACTTCGGACGAACTAGAATATGGTTTATACAGTATAGGTAAAACTATAGCCTTTTGAAGCTTAAGTAACTACTAATGTATTTCAAAGTTTGCCTTACTTCTTTTTCTTATTTGAAGTTATAAAATAAGTAGCTTATTTCAATACTGTAACTGTAGAAATCATAATTGTACATAATTATGATAAAAAAAACTATAAAATAGCCGCTTTAATAAAAAAGCATCATTTTAATACCCACACCAGTAAATGTTATATGGCAAATAAAAAGGGGAAAGGTATTTTTCGGAGGGTTGTTGGCAGAGTGTTTGGGGGCCGATATGTTGGAGGGCGGTTGGCCCTGTTGAGCTTAAGCTTAGTGGTGATATGTAATTTCAAGTAGAATGTCGACATTTTTATTATAAGTGGTCTGAACTGACGTAGATATTGCCTGATATTTATATCAATATCAGTAAAGTGTACTACCACAAACCTCTATCTTCCAATTTGATGACAATTTAATTTTTGTTGATATAACAATAGAACCCAAAGCTTAACAGGTAAGTCCCTGGCTGTTGTATACTAATTTATCGTTCTGCCAAATTTATAGATAGACGAATCATGGACAAAAAAAGCTTGGTTAATGCATAAAATCCCTTTTTATTGCACCTTCGGAACTTTTGATGTAGGTACGTGAAGGAACACAAGTGAACCAATTTAGTACATTGTACAATTTCATTTCTAAACCATAAACGAAAAGGCAAGCGTGGACTTCTGTGAGCAAAACAGTAATGATAATTAGAAATATTGGCAAGAAATATAATTTTTATAATTTAAAATTATGTAATTAAAGCTTTTTATAGCACCCATAAAAAAATACATCAAACTGGCCTACCATTGTTCAATTAAAATGTATACTAGCCTGCCATTGATAACTTAGTCTGTGTATTGGCCTACCATAGGTCATTTGTATTGTATGACGTCATCTTTTATTGGCACAATATAATTACAAATATTTAAATTATATTCTAATTATTGCTCAATTTAAGACAAAAGTTAATCTTACAAATGTCTTTAATTCTATGCCAAACACCTTTATTTTTGATTGGCAGAAAAGTTGTAGACAATGCAGTTTTTTTTTAAATCTGACTTGATTTTTCTTTGCTGTTCAAATTCCACATTATTCAAATAAAGTAATGTAAAGGAGTTACATATACAAATCACGGAGGAGGGGGATAAGTGCTGTTTAATTAATCTACAACCCTTTCTACTTGGATTATTTACAAGGAAGTTTTCTTATAGTGTCTAAAAAAATGATGTCATACTGGCCTACCATTGGTCAAATAAATATATACTTGCCTGCCATTAGTAATTTAGTCTGTATATTAGACTATCATTTGTCATTACTATTGTATGACGTCATTTTTTCATATGCACTATAAACAGCTTCAATTAAAAGAGCTGAACTTTACACATGACAACTGGGATAAAGATTTAATTATTGTCCTATCCATGAAATCCCTGACATTACATACATGGCCAGAAAGACAGGGAGGGAGGGGACACTGGGATGTTTTTTACACAAGTCCCCAAAGTTTCATAATAATAAAACTTTTATTGAATTTTTAATTGGTTGGTTTATTTAGTTAAGTCTACAAAATTTTAATCTAAGAAGGGGTAAATTTTTAAGTTATCATTGGAGATGTACATCAATTTTTCGGCCATTGTCTTATCCCTTTGAATTCCTGTGAGAAAGACCTGTGTGTGCTCCTTTGTAAGCATTCTCCTTCTGGCCATTAAGACGAGTATGGACACAATGAATACAACAGTAACTATACACCAGGGATGTGAAGGGATAAGACTATGGTCAATGATGATACAAACATTACCCCTTCTGTAGATTACAAATAGAGGTAGGAACTTTTGGACACTCAACTTAATGAAACAACCAATAAAAATTAAATAAAAATCCACATGGTATTATAATTTTTGAGGACTAGTGTAATTAACAGCCCAATGTCCCTTCCCTCCCTGCTTGAAAACACAGATACAGATTTTAATAAGTAATAACAACATCTAACTTTAACTGAAGCTTCTAATAAAGGCTAAGACATTCTCTCAAATCAGAAAAATTGAAAACTACCTACAGGAAATGGCATTCAAAAGACTTTCAGTGAAAACAAAGATTTTATTTTATTGTTGAGTGGAATTGTGTAAAAATTTACAATTTACATGTTTAGCATACCGTTTCTTTAGAGGTTCCATATCCAATTGTTTTTCTAAATCTTTTTTCCTAAACCCTGATGAAATTAAAGGGGTGGAGTTTAAATGCTTGAAAAGGCTTCATGTGGGGCAATAAAATCTTACTATTCCACCATTTATGTTTTGCTTTAATTTGGCTAAAAGTAAAAATTCCCATTTACAAAAAAAGTAATATGTACCTATTTCTCCTTAAATTCTGGAATGCTGATAATAGATGAAAAAAGATAATTTATGAAAAGAAACAATATATTTATACTATCCCAGTACTGTTTACATTTTTGAAGGATTATGCTATACTTGTACATAAAGACCTAGCTTATCAACAGGCCTACAAGAATGGAGTGTAGTTTTCACTGTAAAATTTTCAAGGGACACAATGTCAAAATATCCTAAATCACCATATTACTTTAATGTAATATAACAAATTTTAATGTCAAAACTTCACCGATATCATAACTGACAACCATTAAAATTCTATTTAAAAGCTAATGTCAGAATGGAATAATTAACACAACCAAGAAAAGATAATAATTGCTTACCTATACTAATGGTCAGGTTTTCTAATAAACCCTCGTGCCTCTGCAGCTGGTCTTTCAAATCATCAACTGTTATACCGTCACAACCCTCCTGAAATAATAATAATATTAGTTGGAATAATGGATATATTATTACTTACATGTTACACCAGATATTCATGTTCTCTAATTAAGTAAAACTCGCATCGGGCTAAAACAACGGGCCCCCCCCCCTCCAATCCAACCTCTACACCCCATTGCCTCTTCTCTTACTGGATCAACGAACAGACTAATAAAAGAGTTCCATATTAGCAACCTAAATTGACGATTTCCCCCTGTCATAATATCCACGTACATTCTATATCCATTGATGTAATATTTATAAGATAGATATTTAGGTACACCTATGTAAGTCTGTAAATATAAGATGGAGTCATTTAAAACTAATTCAAACCTTTGCACAATTTATCTCATCGTATTATAGACAGCTTTAAAAATCTTACCCTAGATGTGTCGATCCACGGGGTAACAAAACTGGTATTGATTTTAAGATTTTTATTTTGTTATTCATGGAAAATTGTCTTTAATACGATTCTATAGATGATTTTTTAGTATGACTAAGAACCGGTTCTAATTGGCAGATATTATTTGGTTTCGAATCTATACTGGAAAATTATTTATATTCACTTCAACAAGTTATCATATTTTTATAGTCTATATTCAAAATCAAATTAAGACTTAAATACTTTTTTGAGTTGGGATTTTCTAGGCGTTTACATTTATTGTCAGGACTGTAGTTATTGTTAATAATTATTCAGGAAATAAAAGTTATTTATTGCAACATATTATAGACAGCTTTCCGCTGATATTAAAATGGAAAACCATTTTTGTTATCCCGGGGGGCCGAAAAAACTTGTTTAAATCTTATGATTTTAAAATTTCTGTCCTGAAATTAATTCAACAGGAATCTCTGCTAATAGCTTAAAAATGAAAATGGCTTTTTTCAAATCTAACGGACAGACGCTGATTTGCCTAAAAGCTTTTCATTTTGCCTATTAAAAATGACGTCATACTGGCCTACCATTGGTCAATTTAAATGTATACTGGCCTGTCATTGGTAATTTAGTCTGTGTATTGTCCTATCATTGGTCATTTTAAGTATGACGTCATTTTTTATAAGCACTATAAAAAGCTTTATTTGCCTATCCCTTTATTTCCCAAATAAACGGGCCAATACATGATTCTATTTTAGTGTCGGGCGTGTCCCTAGCCAGGCGCTGATAAGATTATCATATTCTCAAACAAACATCATTGCAACACTGTCACTCAACATCAAATTAGGCAAATATTATAATAGTTATAAGTTATTTATCGCATAACCAGCTATCCGCGAAAATAAAAATGTACAATTATAAGATTAAAACCAGTTTTGTTAGCAGCGAGATGCCGAAGTCTTTGATTCTATGATTGCTAATTTGTCTATTCGAAGAAAACTGGATATAAACGATACATTACATGAATTACAGTGTGACTGAAAACCGTTCCTTATCCACCTGATATTAATCGGTTTCGAAGCCTAGCTGGAATATATTTTATAGGCTGTGTGCTTATTTGGCTTATATTATAAAGGTTAATGTGTCTGACTTCATTAGAGTTTAATAAATATTAGGATTTTCTAAATTTAACAAGTAACATAAAATTGACCACTTATTAAGTCGCACTCTTTTAGAGAAAGCATCGGCAGCCACCTGCCAGATATTGCGAGGAATAGCAGCCGCAGCAATTGATGTCATTTTGAATATTCTGCAGCAGCAGCCGTCAATATGGCAATGAATACAAAAAAAAATTACAAAGTCTCATGTTTAAAAAGTAGTTTATAAAAATTGATGGTTGTCGATGAAATATTAGCTGAAAGCAAATGAAAAAGAAATATTAAAATAACTAAGTAAAGAAAGAATCAAAATATTTGAAGCTCCTTTAGTTTGATAAACTATCAATAAATCTAAAGCTGAAATAAACATGCTCCCATATATGGATACCAAATTAAATCATATAATCTTGGAACTGCCAACTTTGGAGAAATAAATGGTAAATCACTGAATCATAAAGGAGGGGGTGGGGGGAGGGAGGGAGTAGCCCCATTTCTTCCTCTTGATTAAGTTAAAAAAGGCAAAGAGAAAAAAATAAAGAACAATAATAATAAAAACCAGAAATAAAAATAAAGATTGAAATTTTTAAACAAAATTAATATCACATTTCAGATACAAAAAATGGTTATTAATTGAGTAATAAAGGATAGGTCTTAAATGCAATTAAATTGATAATCTTTTTCCAAATTGAAGAGTATATATTAATAGTTAAAGGAAAAAGTATAAACTTTTTATCCACTGATTTTTATGTATTAGGTATTCTATGAAAATAAAATGGTATTGGGTTTTGGAGCCCAAAGTGATCAAAGATTAATGTTTCTACTTGTTATGACTAAATCAAGAATAAAAAATCAACACAGTTGTAAATTAACCAAATTTTGAAGGCAAAGCTTTTCTGTTCACAAGTTTGTACGTCCATCCGTCCGTCGGTCTTTCCGTAACGCTAAGGGGAAAATAAGATTGCCATGAAAGAAAGATGTCTGAATTTTATTTGTGATGATTCATATGACATATGCGCGTAAAAACATTGTTTTACCGTCTGTCTGTAAGTCACGCTTCCAAGTATGTTATATTTTTTAAGGTTTCGTGATTTTCTTGGATTTTTTTTGCATATTCTATCTCTTTTTTTACATTATTATAAAAATAAACATCTGCTTTATAACTCACTTAGTCTGTTTGTCCATCCCATAATTTTTTTTGTACTTTGTTACTTATGTATGTTGTCATCCAAATCTTTTACCTACTGATTTTACTTAACAAATATATGATACATATCCAAAGATAGAAAGGTTTAAATTTCTTTTTGAATAAAAAGTTGCCATACCAAAATTATACAATAAGTAACAACCAAATCTATTCAACCAAAATTAGAACTTCAAAAGATTGTTCCGAAAAAAACACAACTTAAAATTTTTAGCTGTTTTTTAATAATTTCAAGGGAATGCATAGTAACTATATTTTTCTCTTTATCGTTTCAAATGCTTAAATTTTTTACCATTCTATAATTGGAACCTCCATTAACTAAAATAATTTATTTGTTTCCTTTTAAGATTAGAGGACAAGTAATATGTCCTCGAAATTGCAATAGCTTTTACTTCCAACATACAGATTAACAAATATAAAGTTTGGGTCATGTGAAGAAGTTGAAGTTGCTGATTTCGTCGTATTTTCATAGTAGCTTTTGAAAGATTATTTTAGGTTATGTGATTTCCCGGCGCAGGGTTAGGCAATTGGCCTCGCATGGTTAGAGCTCCCCGCAGGGGCTAGAAGTAGGAGAAAAGCTACTGTGAAAATATGACGAAACCCTCAACTTCGTTTCCTTCACATGACCCAAAAGTTTCATTAATGCTTTACTAAATGAAATTATTTTGTAATCCTACAGAAACGCCTTTAAGCTAAATTGAGACGTTTATGAAGGCGGAAGATTGGGAGCAAAAATCTAGTGACAGTGGGGGGTGGGGGAGAGGTTAGGAGGGACCCCCCGGGGCTAGGGCTGGGCTTTACAAGCCATAGACTAGGTATGAAAATATGTATGGCTCATTTTTCCAACATGCTTAATTTTTTTTAAAGAGAACAAGATTTAAGAAAGATATTAAAACATTATCTATTCATTCATAGGGGTGTAGAAGAGGGGAGGGGGGATTAGGGGTGTCTACACCCCTGCGTTAAAACCCTAATTACGTCAATGTTCTCAACCATTTATTTGCTAAGAAATTTATGTGATATTGAAGGCAGTGTCCTCTAAGACTCAAATTACCACAAATTGAGTTAATTAGATTTTAATTTCTTACTGTAATTAGTAAAATGCCAACTAAATTTTTTTATGGACAATATTACGTTGTTTGATCTGTGAAAATGCGGGGATATGAATTTATGAAATCTAGCACAATCTCTTTACTTTACAGGAATAAATTGATTATTTGTTATGTCTTTTTTCCAAAAGGCATATAGTTTTCACTTCTTCCGCCAATTCAAAACAATTCTTTAATTATTTCTCGTCATTTTTATGGCCATTTTTTATAAAAAAAAAATTTTCACCCTAAGTGATCTAAACTTATTTGTTGACCTAATGTCATTGAAACAAAAATGCCATCTTTAAAGATTTAATGTAATATTTTTTGGTAAGCCTATTATATAAAGTAGTAAGGTTTCTTGTATGTAGCTAAATACCTAAAATAATGTCTCTCTTCAGATTTACGTATGATTTACAAAGAAACCACAAATATTGGGGTGATTTTAGGCTATTTATTTCACATTGTAGAGATCTTAAAGTGTAGAGGTCTAGTAAGTTAGTAAAGGAAGACTGCTTTGTTTACTTTTTCTCCCTGCTATGTAAAATATATTTTCAGTATGGCTTAGAAACCGATTAATATATGCTTGATTAGAACCGGTTCTCAGCCATACTGTAAAATCACGTATTTCATCGTATTACAGACAAATTTCCACGAATATCTAAATAAACGATCATAATCAGTTTTGTTATCCCGGGCCTCCGGCCTCTCAAGGCCAACACAACTAGTTTTAATCTTATATTTTTCATTTTAATATCGGCGATACGATAAATAACTATTCCAAAACACTTTTACCCATCCCCTTTATCCCTAGTTGAAGCAGTATGCTCATCACAAATACAATTTGTTACAACCCATTTCAAATTGAATAAACCGCCTCGACATACTTACTTACATACACAACAAGAACGACCATTGACAATTGTTGAAAAGCTTTTTGAAAAAGCTGAAGTAGAACAAAAGGGAAGCCCTGTGTGGTGCCTTTAAAAATGACGTTATACAATAAAAAATAATCAATGATTGGCCAATACACAGACTAAATTACCAATGGCAGGCCAGTATACAGTTTAATTGACTAATAGGCCAGTATGTCATTTTATAGGTGCTATAAAATTTTGATCATACACTGCTATAATATCAGACGTGGGCCAATTTTTAGATCTTGTGTAAACCATTATCACAATCAAGTATTACTTACAGATAAAGATTAAGCAATCAAAGCGACAAAGGAATATAGAGACATTTTGATCAGTAAAAAGAAACTTAATATTATCACTTAAACAACTATCAAAGATTTAATTAATCCGATGATTGCAGAGTAGCTTCGCTACAAAACCCATATGTAGTGTGTCCTTTTTTACAGTCTCTACACGACTCAAGTTACTACTACATTACATCATGTAACAATCATCATAAAACCTTTTTTATATCATTTTTTTGAATGACAGGTCAGTTGATAAAATGTAACATGAATAAAACAGCCTGCTGCACTTTAAAGATAATCTTTTTATATGCATATCAGTAAGGAAATCGAATAGATTACAGTGTAATAGAGCGGTAACAATTTTTTGAGATCCTAGCTTTTGAAAATACTACAGTCTATTCGAAAAAAATGCATCTAAAGTTTTTTTTGTAAAACAGAACTAGGATAACATTATCTACTCTTGAAAACAATAGACAATTCAACCTCCGCACTACATAAGATAAAAATATGTATCGACAATTTAACACATCAATATCTCCTATCTTGCATCCTATTCATGTCATAAACAAATGCACTGCTATCAAAAAAGAAAAACAGTTGATCCATTAAGTATTGAAATAAAGCACATTTTTCTCCCCCCACATTTTTTTGTTGAAAATGTGCAATGATAAGATTTTAGACAGTAAAAGTTGAGAGGTTGAAAATTCTACTTGTATTATTATATTTTAAGGAATCTCCTCCTACTTTATAGATGTTTTTAAATTAAATATTCTTAGTGAAATTAGACTTTTATTATATAGTGTAAATGTCTTTTTACTAATTATTTGGTCAAAAAAGACTTCAAACCATTTGAATAACTAAACCACGGTCCATTGAAAATACTTAACTATCCTTTTTGTGATTGGAAAAGAGAAAAAATAAATTCTTTTATAAAGTTTTTAAGAGAGGGGACCTCGTTTCCAACTCCCAACTGGTACAAGTCTTTGCGATGCATGGTTCTGCAGCTAAACACATGTTTTTTAATCATATTTACTGATAAGCTTAATAGTTGAAATATATGCATATCCAGTGTAATATCTACCCGTATTTGTAACACAACTCAAACAAACAAATTTTGTTTTTGCATTTGCTTTATGTATTGCAAATTGTTTTCTGCAAATTTGGATTCTTTAAAATCTTTATTGTATCATTGTACACATATTGTGTAAGATGCTTTATATTTTTGGTATGTCCGTACGTCCGTCTGAAAACGACGCTACACAGTCAATTGACATTACAGGTATGATAGCTAGTTGTTGCTTCATTACATACTAGCGGCTACGCCTACTTGAGTGAGAAAGAGTTTACCCTCCACTTTTGAATTAAATTATAATAGAAAGAGAAATTTTGAGGGGTCATTTTTTAGGGGCGATTTCTCTTAGGAGGATGATGGTACCCTTACTCAAAACAGTTATAAACCTTCCCAGGATCTATGAGAAGCTAAACTGTAAAGGAGAACCATATTGGTTCAGCAGTTAGATTCTAGATTCTTCGCTACACACACACACACACACAGAAATCATGTAAAGAAAGTAATCTTTAATCAATCATTGAAAATAAATAATAAATTAAAATCCAAAACCACTAAAAATATTAATTTGTGTGTGTGTGTGTGTGTGTGCGAACACAGACAATATTGCACTGTCAAAATAATGATAAAACATTGTCTAGCAATTTGATCAACAACATTCAAGAAAAAAAACCAAGAATAATAATTTCCAATATTCGCCAAGATTTATAGAAATTCAAGCATATTTAAAAGACGGATATTAGGTGCATAGATTAAAAAAGGTTAAAGAAGAACCCACTGGATTTGATTCCAAAGAACGATAGTTCAATATTTAATACTATTATTTCAAGCAAGGAAGTATTAAATTACACTCAATAGGACGTACTGACAAGTCTTAATACAAGAGATATGCAGAGTTGCTTTACTACTAAAAAACACATCTCTGAAACTAATTAACTGAGAACAAATTATTTTATGCTAATTTATTTCTGCACACTAACATTGTACACACCCAGGGATCTAAAGGGATAAGACAATGGCCGATAAATTGATGTACATCCCCAATGATAATACACAAAATCACCACTTCTTCATTTAAAAATTATTAGGTGAAACGTTTAAACACTCCACTTAAAGAACCAACGGATCAAATACATTAGAAGTCCCCAAAGTTGTTAAGCCAACGATTAAGAAATGGTATCATAAAACTTTAAGGACTATAGTTTAATAGACAGCCTATTGTACCCTCCCTTCTTGGTTCTACAGGGAAGATAGGGATATAATGAATATTATGTATAATGTATTGATACCCATTAAAATACACTTCAACTTCAATCCAAATTTTAATCCTGGATCAAGAAATCCAAGAATAATCTCTTACAAAAAGTTTTTGTTACTCAGAAGCTATACAATTGGTTTTGTACACCAACTACCATCTCTACTCTATACATATGTATATTAAACAGGGTGCTGCCGCTCAAAAAAATGTCCAAATAAACAAAAATAACATAACATAGTTTCTAATAAAAATGACGTCATACAATACGAATGACTAATGATAGACGAGTATATATTTTAATTGACCAAAAGTAAAACGTATACTTATACATATCTGGTTATTTGTATTGTATGACGTCATTTTACCTATGATAGGCCAGTATACATTTTAATTGACCAATGGTAAAATGTATACTGAACTATCATTGGTTAATTGTATTGGGTGCCGTAATTTATATTAGGGACCATAAGCTGCTTCGAATATTTTTTACAATCCTTTAGACCTTAATCACAACAAAACTTTAGTTATTTGTAGATCAAAACAGGCTACTTTACTCATTGTGGGCTTTTTACATATTCTTACATGGCTGTTACAGGTTATATTTTTTACTGAAAAAAAAACATTCAGATGTAGCACCCTGTAAATACAAAACTGAAAATGAAAAATTGCCAGAATTTTAAGGACCGAGAATAGTGTTGAAGTGAGAGATGAGTAAGTCTTGACCCCTCATATAATCAACATAGCCCCACCCCCCCTCTAACTCATAGTATAGTTAATATTTTGTGTGGCTCGGGGGCTCTTCACTATTTATACGTAATTGATTATGTTGAAAAGTTTGGAGTTTTGATGGTGTGGTGATAATGAATGATCCTAAGATAATATTTATATATACGCATCGTTTCTAAGTAGCAAAGCTACTTTTTAAGTCACTTGTGTCAGTATGTCTGTCTTTCTCTTGTATAACATGGTAACTTCCATTTTTACAAAAAGTATATTTTACTCTTTTTAGGTGCAATGTTTATTATTTCTTAAAATGTATTGTTGGCCTTTTTATTCATTAATAGTCTAATCAAAGTCTTCAAAAGTATAATGATAATCGTAATTAAGGGAGTGTCAACACCCCACTTAATATTCAACTTTGGTAAGACTACCTTCCCCCTTTTTTACCCCTTCAATTGTTCACACCCTAGGTGAAACCCTGTGCAAGCCACTGAATATAAACATACACATTGACTGTGAAAATCCTGCAAATTATTAATTTTAATTTTTATAACTTCGCTAATAATAGAGTTAACCATCCTTGTTTTAAAATAAAAATTATCAAACAAATATTTCAAGAAAAGAAAAAAACAAATCTTTGCATGTTCGAGATTCTGTAAATTGAAATAAAAGCATTTATATTATTAATTAGTTTCAATTAAAATAAAATTGCACTTACAACTGCATATTTATCTTTGATACTTGCTCATATGCAATTGGAAAGATTTATTATACATTTTGGAACAAGTCGAAAATACGATGGAGG